>JAJPUD010001261.1:388329-415503 GCA_023553655.1 Myrmecobius fasciatus | reverse complement strand
CCGCCGTGCTGCCGGCAAAGGGGGAAGGCGCAGGCCGGCCCCCCCGGCCGGACAGCAGGCGGGAGCGGGATGGGCACGGGGCTCGTGGAGGCCGGTGCTCAGGGCGCGGCCCTGCCCAGCCCAGGGGCCCAAAGGAACTGGACCGACCCGGCTCCGTGCCCGGCCCAGCCCTGGGCAAGCTAGCCTAGGCTAAAAGTTTACCTCAAGGTGTGTTCCCGGTGTCGCCGCCCTGTTCACCCTCCCGCCAGCTCCATCCGCTTTATTCTTTTATGGGACAAGCAATAACATCCCCTCTCCTTTCCCCTTTTGTCCTGTAGCCCCCCTGATGCAGCGGGGGTCGGGGCAGTCTCCCTCCCTCAGCCCTTCCCCCCATCGCTGCTGTATAGCGGCTGGGTCCCCGAGCCCAGCTGGCCAAGCCCAGCTCAGGACCTGGCCCACGGAGCTGTGAGACCTGATCCTGGAGCTGCCTGTTGCTGCTAACCCCTCCCAAAGCGACCCCCCTCCCAACTAACCCGCACTCAATTCTGAAGCCCCTTTCTGAGCTGCCCTTCCACTGGGTTGATACAGCCCCTACCCCAAGCCTGTCCCCACGCTGCTTCCCCAAACCCCCGCTGCTGTGCCAATTCTGCCCCCTTTGCCAAAATGGAGTAGTAGAATGTCAGAGCTAAAAAGGGATTCTGAGTGTAGCCCCCCCATCCCTGGTAGTGCAGAGGAAAGAGGGCTGCAAGGAGCCCGAGCTGTCCAAAGCCACACTGTTAGCTGAGGCAGAACCAGGCCCCCTGATGCAGGAGGGGCTCTCATTCCTTAGTCCTAAGCTTTCCATGGGCGCCTGTGGCCTGGTATGGGTGCCTCCTGGCCCTTCCTTAGGGGGACCACCAGCCTGGACCTACGTCCTAACCCCAGAGAAGACATTAAGGGGGCTCCAGCTCTATGCCCCATCTGGTCCTGTTGGCCTAAGTAAACTGAGAACTAGGCCCTTCCAAACAGTCCAAGGAAAAAGGTCCTCCTGATGGACAGATCTGCTGCTGCTTTTCACTCTTCCTCACCACATTGGTCAGGAGTCTGCCCTCCTAGCCCATCCTTTGGGGTTCTGGTGGGAGTGGGGTCACTGCCTGACCACCAGTGCCAATCCTGGGCTCCAGTGGCCTGTTGGAAGGTCTCTTAATCCTGCCTCCTACCCCCAACTGAATGAACAAAGGTTTTTGTTGTTGTTATTGTGTTAAATTATTATTTATTATAATTGCTTCCCAAACCACTCTCTCTCCCCTCCCTGGCATAGCTAGCCAGGTTTCTGTTTTTCATGGAAAGAAAAAACAAAAAACAAAAACAAACCATAAAGCTGTTATCTGTAAGATTCCTGATTTGATGGGGGGGGGGTGCAGGAGGGACTAGAGCCCAATCTAACCCTTCTCCCCGGGGTTGTCCTCCACCCACTCTGATTGGGGGGCTTCCCTTCCTTCTTCTGCTTCAATTTCTGCATGTGAACAGACATTTGGCAGGGTCCCATTTTGTTTCTTCTTCCTTTTTAACTGTTTGTGAGTCTCTTGTCCAAAGCACTTGAAAAATAATCCTTGGTTTTGTTTTGTTTTTAATGGAAGTAAACACACTGAGGTTAAGAGTTTTTCTAAGCTTTAATGCCTGGCAGCCTACAATCTGACTGCCTGAAGTTCCTTTCACCCCTCTTCCCCCCTCCAAAAAAACAAACAAACAAACAAACAAAAAACCCAAAAACGTGCTTTGGGCCTAGTTTGTGTGCTCGAGTCGAATGCTGGAACTTTTTTCAGTTGAGTTTATTAAAAAGATCACTATACACTGATCCCTAAGGTTGTTGCTTCTGTGCTCCACAGGTAACGGGAGGAGGTAAAGTGAGGGTGGGAGAGTCAGACAGCCTTACCTGGCTGTCAGTGCTGTTATTTTTGTAAATAGGGGATTGTCTAGAAATGGCCACTACAAAATGGGAGAAAAGGTGTTTCCCTCAGCGACAGTGATCCCAAGCTGGTGCCCTGTCTCTTCTCTGATAGAATTGCCAGCTAGAAGGTCACCTCCCCAAAGTCAATAGTGAAAGAGAGTAAAGTGATTTGTCCTCTGCATAGCAATAAAGTGAGGTGTGAACTCCCATTTTCTGAGTGACTCCATGGAGTTTATGAGGTCTGCTGTCATTTGAAGTGTTTCTCCTATCAAGGAGGGAAAAAGAAATAGTTTAAAAATTCTAGAGTTCAGTTCCTATTAGCAAGAACTCCACTTGGGGAAGATGCTTGAGGAATTCTATTATTTGCTATCCTAAGCCAGGATATTTGGGTCTCAGAGGAAATCCTCTTTTAAAGGTGAAAATGGAAAAAAATAAATAAATCTGAAGATACCTAGATGACTAAGGTTTTGTCTAATCCAGGAAGTCACTGGACAGTATCCCTTAATAGAAGATCATAGTGAGAGGGAGCTCGTTCTCTCCTTTAAGCAGCCCCTTCTAATTGCTGTATTGATTTGTTAGAAGTCCTTCCTTGAGGGAAATGAAACTCAGCTTCCCAGTCACTTCCATTGAACCCAATTCTTTTCTTTGAGGTTTGTTACCTTGAGGACCACAAAGATCTTAAAGATTCTCATCTCATTACTTCACCCCCCTCCCCATAGGTCTCCCATTTATTCAGCCAATCCTCAAGAAGCACGACTGTATCCCATTTTATATCCGATACATCTTCTGCAGAATTGGAGAGGATGGGAGGGCCTCTGGGTCTCCAACATCCCCCAACGTTCACTTGGTTCCCTGTATTATTCAAGGGATGAGGGAGCTCCCAGAACTAGATTAGGAGGAAATCTTAAAAAGTGACACTTAATTTATCCTGGGTGTCCTCCTTCTGCTACATTGTGAGGATTACACCAGGAAAAAGTCTTGTCCTGATAAGGTTCACAGCCTTGAAGAGCTAGAAGGCATCTTAGAACACAGCAGAATGTTACTGCTGGAAGGGAATCGGCCAACCCAATTATACAGATGAGAAAACTAAAGTTCAGGCAAGGGGAGGGACAGGGCCAAAGTTGCACTACAAGGGAGTAGCAGAGTGAGGCTGCAAACCTGAGCGTGGGACCCGAAGGCTCCTTTGTAGGAGGTGAGAGACAGGAAGAGGCTGCTGGTGATGGATCTGCCCCACAATCCCCTTTCAAGAATTTCTAGACGGCTCTGATGACCACAACTCAAATCCACCTCTTTGTTTTATTTTTTTTTCTTAAAAAAAAGAAAAAAAAAAAAAGGTAGCCACTCAAAATCTCCCTCTCTCAGCCCTGTACAGCATGCAACACGGTTTTGTTTTGTTTTGTTTTTTAATAGGAGAGGTTCATTTCTTTAATACCTGTTTCTGTTGTTTTGTGATTTGTTTAAACATCACAATGTGTGGGAGAATCTCTAATATATCGCAAAGTAAAAACAAAAATAGGGGGGGGGGAAATAGATACCAGTAGTTTAAAACATAAAGTGCATTATGATGGCTTTGCACAGAAGTTGTCCACCTTTGGAAGGGCAGGGCAGGGCGGGGCACGCTCTCACTGGACAGCTGGACTTGGCTGGTGGAAAACAGGATGGATGGACAATCAGGCAGGATGGACAGATGGACGGGGTGGGCAGGAGCAGAGAGAAGAGGAACCTCTTCTGCTCCCCTCCTGGAGTTCCTTCCTGGCTCTTCTCCTCCTGTCACCTTGGGGAAGGGGGAGCAGTGCAGGATGGAGATGCTGAGTTGGGGGCAGGGTGATTGGCAAAAGGCGCTGTTCCAGTAGGTATGGGGGGGGGATGCATCTGGGAGAGGGGAACACCTGGAAAAGCCTGTGTCCAGGCCCCATCTGCCCTCCTCTTGGGTCCAAGCAACCTGCAGCTTGTCCTCTCCTCAAGTCTGAGAACTGATTTTTTGTTGGAGTGGAGGTTTCATTTGCCTGGGGAAAGGTGGTTGGGAGAGGGGATGGGATGTGTCCATGGCGAGAAGAGGAGACTTGGAGAACAAATGGCCTGGGATGCTTCTCTGGCCCATGGGGCCCCAAGACAGGATGCTGAGGAAGAGATGAAAGGAAAAGTCAGAATGACCTCTTGGAGAAGCGAGAGCCACAAAATTGGCCCTTAGCAGGGGGCCGGCAAACGAGCTCACAACTGAATCTCTGAGCTTCCCAAATCCTCACAAAAGCTCACAGGGGCTGCCTCAGTTTCCACTGTTCTACATTTGCTTGCACCCCTGGACTGCTGTGAGGGAAAACCACTTAAGGAACATGACATAGTGTTCTCATTATTATTTCTGGCCTAGCAGGAGGAAGCTGAAATCCAGAGAAAGGGCTGAAGTGGGAGGCCGCTAGTCTGTACATAAGACTTCACACTGACTCAGTCCTAAAATGTAATATTGATAGTTTGTTTGATTAGATATTTCCCAATTCTCTTTTAATCTGGTTTGGGTGCAGACACCTCATGTTCAAGCCCTTTTCTCCAGAGGACTCTAGATCCCTCGTTTCATAGAGAACCTGAAGGGCCATATTTGAATGGGGGCACTGGGATTCAGACCCAGTTCTTCCTTCTGACCTCCATTCTGGATTCAGCACCCAGTCCCCCCTCCTTTGCTAAGAGAAAACTGGGGTGATGCATCTGCACAAAAAAAGCACCTACTTAGATACCCTGTTGTTTGGCGGAGGACCCTTTGTTCTTAACCATTTGAAAAGATTTTTTTTTTTTTTGGTGACCACAGGAGCCTCTCTGAGCTTCAGAAATGGAACCTGACACTCACAGAAGAAGGAAGTGTCACAGATTATTAGGGGAGAAAAATGAGACGATCAGAGTTCTCCAGAAGTTCTCTGGGTTGTCTCAAAGACTGGCAGTGCCCTCCCCACCCCGGAAGCCTCCTGGTCAGCTGTCTGATAGTGGGTCTGAGCCTGGGACTGGAAGGCCAATAAAGGACCTTCTGACTTCCAAATAATGTGAATTTGAGGAAAAAGAGAAGCGAGCGAAAGCCCCAGTTCTGGATGTGTGACATGGGCAAATCATCTGGGCCTTCCCAAACTAGAAAATAAAGGGCCGGCGACAGGGCTCTCTAAAGTCACAGGCCTTAATGGGGGGCGCCTTTCATGTTTACAAAATGGGCCCAGAGCTCTGAGGGGAAGGGGTTTGCCCAGAGTGCAGCCCATCCTGGGCCCAGAGCTGACTGCTCCTAGCAGAGACTTCCAGGGGGAGCATGTCCAGCACCTCCCAAGCTTCCATGGGCTCCCTCCAGGAGAAACCCAGTCCAGCCCTGGATCTCCCTCCAGGATCAAGGGTGGGAGACAAAAGAGCGGGCGGTGATGGAGATGAGGTGATCAGGGCCCAGGCTCTGCCTGCCTTAGGGGGTGACTCACTGCAGATCTATGAATTAAACATGAACTCCTTGGGCTCACAGAAAGGGAGTGGGAGATGTGGGGGGGGGTGCCAGGGCACTCTCCCATCCTACCTAGCTGGTTCTGATTCCAGAAGATAAGAGCTCTGGAAGGCTGGCGAGCAGGGAGGAGGCGGATGTTGAAAGGCCAGGGGGCCAGGGGGGGAGGAGGAGCATGAGTCACTGAGACACGGAGGGAGGACGACGTGCTCTGGAAGCATGAGTGCTGTGCCTTCCAGGCCAGGAAGGGAGAATAAAGGGGGCTGGGGGTCCTAGCAGGGCAGTCAGCCACAAATGTGACCAGAAGCAGCTCCAAAGAAAAGAGCTGAGGAGGAGCAAGGATGGGGCGCCCGCGGCCCTGGGATGCAGAAGACCCCTGTGAATGGCTGCTGGAGATCTTGTTAAAGACACGCCTGTGTTCTGGGCAGCTAGGGGCTGCCTAGCCAGCTCTCCCTGGGGCTCGGGGGGTTAGGCAAGGGGCAAAATCCAGATGGGGGGGACCCGGGGGCATTCCTCCAAGTCTCCTCTCAACAGGTAGGGCCACAAAAGGGCCCCCAGGTCTGGCCTGGAGAAGCATCTTGTTGTTGGGGGTGGGTGGGGGGAGGGACAACATCCAGACCCCCAATATGGATCGGGAGCCCAGAACTCAGCACTGCAGAGCCGGGGGCTCTCCCCTCTCCGAGGCAGAGGGCAGTGCCATTGTCCAGGATGAGTCAGCCTGGCCCCTGCTGCAGGGACACAGGAGAGCGGGCAGAAGCAGGGATAAACACTCAGGCTATGATTAGGCGGCTGGGACTCTGTCATCCACCCCCGGCCTCCTTCCCAATCCCCCCCCCCCCAGTCTCCCACCCACACAGCAAGGCACAGTCATCGCTGATGGGCACAGAAGCGGCTCCTGGACTGCAGAGGGGGTGGGCACTGGGGGGCAGGGGCCATGGGATGGGGAGAAGAATAGAATCTTCCACTCTGGGTTTCCTTGCTGGGAGCTGACAGCTATCCCCAAGCAAGGAGGGCAGGAGCCCTGTCTGCCCCCATAGGGTTTGCCCCCGGGCACTAAATGGAACAAGAGATTCACCTCCATTCTCTTCCGGGCTCTGCCCAAAGCCAGCCTGTGTGCCATCTCCTGGCCCAAGAAGACTTTCCTTCTAAGCAGTATCTCCCTTCAGCAAGGGTCTGCTATGTGTGCGATCGCTCCAAAGGGACGCCTGCAGGGCATGGGATGGTGGCAGGAGGGCGCTGCCAGAAAGAGATGGCCAACCCTACCGACTGAGGCGGGGAGGGGAAGGGGAGAGCCGGCCATCAGCCTGGGCCCCTGCTCACCTGTGTGGGCCCCAGCCCTGGGGTGGGGGGAGGTCACTGCTGCTTGCAAGCTGACAGCCGGCGGATCTTGCTGCTGGCAGAGCAGGCCTTGCGGGAGGGGTTGGAGGAGGCGCTGACCCTCCGCTCAGCTTTGGCTTTGGTGCTCAGCTGCGCCGTCTCGGTGCCATTCATGCACACCATCTTGGGGGGACCCCGGCTCCCACGGTTCTGCCCATTTTGTCCAGCCTCCTCCTCGGGGACCTGTCCTGGGAAGGGGGACAGAGCAGGATGAACACCGGGGCAGAGCTGACTGTGAAGTCCACTCGGGCCATCCCAAAGCAGTGTGACCTGGGGCGATTCCCCAGGGAGGCCCCAGTTACCTCATCTGTAAAAAGGGGATAACCACACCCGGCTAATCTGACTGGGTGGTTATGAGAAGCTAATGAGGTCATGCGTCCAGGTGCTTTGGAAACCCCGGAGTTACCTGAAGAGGAGGTGACTGGGGCTGGAGAGAAGGGATAACAAGGAAGAAGCAGAAGGGAAAGGGCTATCTGTCAGAGGAGGGGTCCAGGAGCCTTGGGCTCAGACACCAAGTAGAGGTGTGGCCCTCCAAAATCAATCTCCTCAGAAGTTTGATTTCTGTCTTGGGGCTTCTATTTCCTTCAACATCCAGCCCCCACAAAACCCTTCCTCAGAAAGGAAAGGAAAAAAAAAGCAAACAAGCATTGATTAAGCACCTACTGTATGCCAAGCATTGTGGCAAGCTCTTTTCAAGTATTTCCTATGGGGGCAGCTAGTTGGTGCTGTGGATACAGCATGAGCCCTGAAGTCAGGGGGACCTGAGTTCAAATCTGTTCAAACAGTTCAAAACACTTAACATTCCCTAGTTGTGTGACCCTGGGCAAGTCACTTAACCCCAAGTGCCTCAGCAAAAAAAAAAAAAAAACAAACCAAAAAACAAAAACAAAACCCCAAAACAACAAAAATATCTCCTATGATCCTGATAGTAACGAGAAATGCATTTTTTCAGTTGTGTCTGACTGTATATCTTTTTTGAGGGTTTCTTACTGGAGCAGCTTGCCATTTCCTTCTCCAGCTCAATTGATAGATAAGGAAACTGAGGTAAACAGGGTTAAGTGACTTGTCCACAGTCAACCAGCTAATGAGTGTCTGAGGCCAGATTTAAACTCAGGAAAGTGACTCTTTCTCCCTACAGGCTCAGCAATCTACCTACCGTGCCATTTGCTGCCCGACTGGAGGACATTATGATGTCCATTTTATAGAAGAAGAAACTGAAAGTGACTGGAATTGAGTAGTTTGCCTAGGGTCCCATGGCTACATTGGAACTCAGGTCTTCCTGAGTGAGGTGTGAGCCTCTCCCCACTGGGCCATCTAGTTGCCAAAGAAAAGCATTATCTGTAAAATGAGGGGAACTCATTTGATGGCCTTTGAGGTCCCTTCCAACTCCAGAATTCTGATCCTGTGATTTAGGCAAAGCTAACCAACACACTGCACCACCTAACAGCACCCCACACATCTCACACCCCTGGGTCCCCCACCTCCAGGGAAAGGAAGAAAGCCGGGTTTCCGCATTAGCTGATTATGATGATTCTTCACCACTTTCCTGATCTGCAAAATGGGAACACTGATCTCACCTCCCTCTCAAGGAGGGATCAAATGAGACAGTTTTGATCTTTGCAGAGTGTGGTCTCGGTGCTGGCTGCTAGTGTTACTATCCCTCGTCCTTTTTCCTTTCTTACAGCCCAGTAACTCTTATATTCATGCACCGAGGTCTGTCCACTCATTCCCCAATCAATGGGCATTGGTTTTGCTTCCAGTTTTTTTCTCATCACAAGGGGCAGCTCTGATCTCATCAGCTGTTATGGATTCAATTCTCATCTCTATGTAGATGACTCTCCTACCCTCCCTCCCGACCTCCAGTCCCTGCTTCCAGCTGTCTCCTGGACAAGATTGAACTGTATGTCTTGTCATCTTAAACTCAACAAATCCAAACTGGAAGTCACTCTCATGGCCTGAATCCACTGTCCACACCTCTGCTTTCCCTATTACTGCAGAGGGCACCAGCATCCATCCCAGCACTCATTCTGGACCCCCACTGGCTCCTCCCCCCCGCCCCACAAACAAGGGGGGCTAAGACCTTCACCTTCCTTACATCATCTCCCCACTGATGACATCACCTCCCAGATGCAGGCCCTCATAAGTCAGTCCGGCCTGTCCTTTTCAAAGTGGTTTTCCTAAAGTACAGGTCTGACCATGCCAGTCTCTGACGCACAGGGGGTGCTTAATAAATAAATGTTTATTCACTGACACACTGAAGGTCACCCCCCTATTTAAGAAACACCAGTGGCTTCCTATTTCCGTTGACGAACGTTCAGTGGTTTTCAGTCTTGTCCAACTTTTCGTGACCCCATTTGGGGTTTTCTTGGTAGAGAGAGTAGAGTGGTTCGTCATTTCCTTCTGCAGTTCATTTTATAGATGAGGCAAGCAGGGTTGTGACTGGTCCAGAGTCACACAGTTAGGAAGTGTCTGAGGTTGGGTTTGAACTCGGGAAGATGAGTTGTGTCTCCATTTCTAATTATTTTAATGAGTTCAATCTTCTGTTTGGCTTCTGAAGTTCTTCATCTCCCATCTTTCCAGCCTTCTTAAATCTTACAATCCTTCCTTCCTCCCAGCTCCCTACTCAATAATCTCCCAAGGTTCCCGAGGTGCCTCCAAGATCAAGTCCTCTGCCTGGTATTCAAAACTCTTGAGAACCTGGCCCCCTCGAACCTTCCTCGTCTCCTTCCACCTCAGCACATACAGTCTCTTTGATCAGTGACTCTGGCCCCATGGCTGGTCCATTTCCACAAGACCCTCCATTTCTCCAGGCATCCCCCCTGGGACACTCCCCCTCCTTGTTCCTGCTTCCTCAGCTTCCTTCAAGTCCCAACTAAGATCCCACCTTCTCCAGGAAGCTTTTGCCAAGCCTTTAGTTAGCCTTAGTGCCTTCCCTCTGTGGATGTACCAATGCATCCTGTCTATAACTTTTTTGTGCCTGACTGTCTGTGTGTTAACTCCTCCACTAGACTGTGAGCTCACTGAGGGCAGGCCTATCCAGAGTGCCTCTGCTCCCTGACTGCCCAGGGACACTTGGGCAGGTCCCTTAAACTCTCTGTGCCTCAGTTTTCTCATTTATGAAAGGAGGAGACTGGCCTACAGGCCTTCTGACCATTCTAAATCTCTGATCCATTTCTCCATTTCTCCAGTCACTACTGTCCCAGATCATCAGGGATTTATACCCATACCCATACCCACAGCCCCAGCTCCAGCTAGCCCTGGTTAAAACGGGTAAAAACACAAATAAAAGTCATGGGGTATGAGTGTCCATCACTCCCCAGGGCCTGAGGAGCAGGGCAGGACCTGGCCTCCCTGTTGTGAAGTTGGGGCAGGAGGTGGCCCAGAAGGATTCAGTGACTGAGGTTGCCCAGGATATGAGAAATTTGAATCCATGGCACTTGTCCCTTACGTGCTCTTCTGACACGAGGATGAGCTTTCCCCTTGGCTACTTCCCCTAGCTCAGGCCTCATTCATTTGCTCATTCATCCATCCAACACCCAGAAAGGAAAGCAATTAGCCATAACTGATGCTGAGTGAGCCTAGATTCAGACGGATGGAGACCAGGAAAGAAAGGAGACTCAGGGGAGGGGACCCAAAAGGGCTGAGGGCTTTGGAGGAAAGAAGGAAACAACAAGCATTATGAAGCACCTACTATGTGGCAGGTACTTAACAAATATTTCCTTTGGATCTTCTCAACAACCTTGGGAAGCAGGTGCTGTTTAAGGCAGAGGTGAAGTGATTTGCTAAGAAAGTCTGAAACAGGCTTTGAAATCAGGTGGGGCAGGTAGTGGTGCAGGGGATAGAGCGCTGGCTTGGAGTCAGGAAGGCTTAAATTCAAATCCAGCCTCAGACACTTACTAACTGGGCAAGCCACTCAACCACATTTGCCTCAGTTTTCTCATCTGTCAAATGAGCTGGAGAAGGAAATGGCAAACCACTCTTGTATCTCTGCTAAGAAAGTCCAGACAGGGCGGAAAAATGACCACACAACTGATTTCAAGCCTAGCCCAGGGCCTGGGTCTCTGGGGGTCTCTGTTTCTAGGCCAGAGAAGGCTGGTGTTTTGGACCTGATAAACAACAAGAGGAAGAAAAGCTTTCTCTCTGCCGGGGGCCTCAGACCCTGGGTCTCTGCCCCCAGGGTAGTTTTAAATTTTAGAAGCATGCCATGCTCCCCTAGTCCTTGAGGGATGAGTCAGCAAGAGCTTAGGGCTGCAGGGTGAGTCCATCTGTGTCATTCTGACATCTTCAGTGATGATCACTATCCCTGGGACCCCCCACTGAGAAGGAAGGCAGGCTCTCAGAGAGCCAGGCAATACAGGCAGAGGAGAGAGCACACTACGCACTGGCTGCTGGGACAAACCCCCCCCCCCCCCATCCAGGAGTCTGTATTCTCTCGTGTACAGTGGTGGCAATTCATACATTAGAGGGACAGGCCCAGTTTCTTTGCTACAAGCCCCAGATTTGGGGAGAATGTGTCAGATAATCAAGTATTCCCTGGGCCTTTGTTTTCTCATCTGTAAAAAGGGAAGACTCATGATTACAAGGTTGTTTGTGCAAAACAAAACAAAACTTTATGCTTAAAACAATTCATCAGTATTTATTAAATATGCCAAAGCCTCGTGATAAATGCTATAAAACCAAAGTGAGACAATCCCTGCCTTAAAAGAATTTAGATTCTACTATATAAATGAAAATTTTTATTATTATTTATGTAGCCATTTGAGAATACTATGCAATACTGGCTAAAAAGGTCTTTTAGGGCCTTTCCTTTTTTTTTTTTTTTTTTTTTTTTAAATTGAGGCAAATGAGGAGCCCAGGGTCACACAATGGGCCTTTCCTTTTTTTGGGAGGCAATCTGGATTAAGTGACTTGACCAGGGTTACACAGCTAATGTATGTCTGAGACTGTATTTGAACTCAGATTCTATTGAGTCTAGAGTCGGTGCTCTATCCACTGCACTACCTGCCCCGGAGGCAGGAAAATCAGGATCAAGTCATACTGGCAAGATGGACTCTGAGTAAATGTCTTAACTTCTCAGTGTCGAGGCAACTGTATAAAATTAAGTTTCAGAGAAGTTGCTGATCTGCATTAGAAAGAATTACTTACCTAGGAGTTCCCTACATCAGCAGCACTAAATTCAGACTAAAGACCACTGTCAGGGGTCCCAGCAGGCCACATATTGTCTTATTGTTGCTGCTCAGACATTTTTAATTGGGTCCAAATCTTTGTGATTTGGGTTTTGTGCCAAAGGTACTGGAGTGGTTTGTCATTTCCTTCTCTAGCTCACTTTCAGATGAGGAAACTGAGGCAGACTGTGACTAAATGGCTTGCCCAGAGTCACAGAGCTCTAAGGATCTGAGGTGGATGTGAATTCGGATGTTCCTGCATTGTCGAACTGCCTCAGAGTCCTTCCCATAGGATAAAAGATGCAAGAGGCTTTAGAGAGCTTCTAGTCCACCTCTAGTGCTTTTTTTGACACTACCCAACTTCATTCATGAAATCACCAAACATCTAGTAAACGCTGACTGCCAAGAGAGGAAGTTTAAAAATGTTCCCAGGAAGCAAAGCATTTAGATACAAATGAATCTCTGAGGTTCTGGCTGCGGGATTGGGAGTGAGGGAGCATCAAAAACTCAGACTCAGATCGAGGTCAGCTCAGAGATAAAGAGTGAAGAAACTGAGATTTAGGGAGATAAGAGGGATTTGTCCTAGACCCCAGAGCAGTGGAAAAACCAAGATGGGGTTCAGATTCTGCCACTGCCTTGAAATCCAGTGTCCCTTCCTAGATACCTCCTGCTAAATGTGCTCGGCTGAGCAAGGGAGTGGGAGAATCCGGAGGGAAGAGAAGTAATAGAATTTGTCTTTACAACACCCCCAAGGAGTCCTGGAGCTGACTAAGGAAGCTGGTGGATTCGGATGGCAGCCTCACTGGGATTCTGTCACAAGAGACAAGGACCCGCACCCCCAGCTCCCCGTGACTGTCACTCACACACGTGCCGAGGGGGAGTGATAGCTCGCCCCCACTGAAGCGGGCGCAGCGCCCACCTCCAGTCACATGATAAACCTGCATTAGTCACGACAGAGCTCTGGTTGCAGAAGGGGGGTCTTCAGAGGCCTTTTGTCAAGCCTACTGCTCAAAGCTTGGGGCAGGAGTAGGAACATTACCTGGGCCCATGAGTGGTCCACAGGCTAGGAGAGCGGGCCGCTTAATCAACAGAGGCTCAATTACCTGGCTTGGTAAAATCAAGGTAAATTCTTCCCTCAGGAGGTTGTAAGAGACAGCTTCAGAAGCTGATAAATGCACAGGAACCCCCCCCCCCCCCCCGACCACCTTTCCCATCCTCTGAATTTCAGCCTGGCTCTCACCTGGTCTCAGCAAGTCCAGAGATGGAGCATGCTCATGTCGTAATATTAAGAAATAAAAAAGGCTTTGGAAGCCAGACCTGGGATCACAGAAGCCTTGATATAGTGCTGGAGGGAAACGTGGAAATCAAATGGTCTACAATTTTTATTTTATTTATTTATTTATTTTTGCTGAGGCCATTGGAGTTAAGTGACTTGCCCAGGATCACACAGCTAGGGAATGTTAAGTGTCTGAGACCACATTTGAACTCAAGTCCTCCTGACTTCAGGGCTGGTGCTCTACCCACTGTGCCATCTAGCTGCCCCCATCTTTTATTTTATATCTAGGAAAACTGAGGCCCAGGGACACCAGGTGACTTACTTGCCAAAGGTGACACAGGTAGTTAGACAAGGTGCAAAATTTGAACCCAAGTCTTCTGGCTTCCAAATGAGCGCTCTTTCCACTATACTAAGTTCTGCTATTAATTAACTATTCAACCTTGGCCAAGCCATTTTGATTTTCTAGACCTTCATTTCCTCTTCTATAAAATGGGGACACCAATGGGGATGCCGAGCCAAGGAGAAGAACACATGCTATTATTATTCCTATTATTGCCTTGCAGATCCTGTTCACTTCATTTCCTTCTCTCTGTCCATCCTAGACCTACCAAGCCTTCAAGGCCTGGCTCTGTTCCTACCCCTTCCATTTCCCTGACCACTCAAAGGAGACAAACAGGCAGCTCTCAAAAGGAAAAAAAAAAAATCCAAGAGACCAACGTTTCTCTGAAGAAATGTTCTAAATGGATAATAATTAGAAAAATGCAAATTAAAATAATTTTGAGGTTTTATTTCACACCCATAAGACTGGTAAAGATGACAAAAAAGGAAAATGACAATTGTTGGAGGGGCTGTGGGAGGACAGGCACTTTACTGCACTGCTAGAGGAGCTGTGAATTGGTCCAAAATTCTGGAAAGCAATTTGGAACTGTGCCCACTAAGCCCCTAAACCAGGATACTTTTTAACTCGGTGATATCATTACCAGGCCTTAAAGAGATCACAGAAAGAAGAAAAGGAACCATATGAATAGAAATATTTATAAAAGCTCTCCTTACCATCACAACACCCCCCCTGGGAAACTGAAGAAGTTCCCATCAAATGGGGAATGGTGAAACACCCTAAAAAATTATGAAAGGATGGATTCTGAGAAACCTGGGAAGATGGACATACAGCTAGCTCTTGATTTGTATGAATAATTAAATTATTAAATAATTAGAGCTTTCTTGGCAAAGATACTGGAGTAGTTTGCCATTTCCTTCTCCAGTGGATTAAGGCAAATAGTGGTTAAATGACTTGTCCAAGATCTTTCAACTAGTAAATATCTCAGACCCAGCACTCTATCCACTCTACCACCTAGCTGTCCATTTGGCTGTCCACTCACCCATGTGTATATGTGTATGTATAATCCGTATGTGTATGTATATATCTATAACTATCTATATACACACACATGTATCCATACATACACAGATATCTGTATATTGTAAGCATTTACCTATTGCTTTAAGGTTCATAAAGCACTGTGTGTATGTTAGCTCATGGGATTCTCACAACAGCCCTGGGAAATGGCCACTACTATTTCACGGATAAGGAAAATGAGACAGAGATGTAATGATTTGTGCAGGGTCACAAAGCTAATAAGTGCCAGAGGCAGGTTGAATTCAGGCCTTCTTGATCACAGGCCCATTCTCTATCCACTCTGTCACCTGAATGCCTGAGGGTTTTGCATGTGTGTTTATATGTGTGTATTGTCAAATATTTTGAGACATCCTGTTTCCCAGAGCTAAGGCCCAGCAAGCAAGCAAACTGTGCCCTGAGCTCGACACAACAATTCTTGGCACTCTGGAGGACCTCACCCTCTGGCAAAGTGTATTGCTTTGACCAGCATCAGGTGTTCATGGAGGGGTTTATGATTTTCATATTATTCAATAACTCTTTAGATTTGCTGGAGTTCCCCTTATGTCCCAAGGACTTGAGAGCCAGAAACAGCTGAGGTGCTGCAGCCCAAAGCCACCCATCATATCTTCTGACACAGTAGCGATTCCTGGGCTAGTATAAGCAAACCAGGTACTGCCCTCCTATTCCTGCCGCACTAACTCTGGTTGTGTATCCCACTGAATGATCACCAGGCTCAACAACCCTTAAGACTCGAGACAACCAACCTGGAAACTTCCCACATCCTGTGGACCAAGCTGCACTGTCCATATAAGAGCCTGAACGGGAAACGCAACTCACTCTGAAGTAAACGCTACTTGATTCCTGATATATGCGCCACCATCATTCCCACACTAGAGGCTGGTTCAACTGACAGTATATATGTGTAGGTATGTACACACAAACACATACATGCAGAATGATTTTTTTGGAGGGGGGAGAAGTAAAAAAAGAGAGCAGGGACATGTTTGTCCCTCCCCCCCAAAAAAAGAGAGAGAGAAGAAAAGAAAAAAGAGAGGGAAGTATTTAAAAATATACAGAAGATAGGGGCAGCTAGGTGGCGCAGTGGATAGAGCACCAGCCCTGAAGTCAGGAGGACCTGAGTTCAAATCTAGTCTCAGACATGTAACAGCTGTGTGACCCTGGGCAAGTCACTTAACCCCAATTGCCTTAGCAAAAAAAATAAAATTAAATTAAAAAAAATATACAAAAGAAAACAGAATGAAGATCAAAAAGAATCAGAGAAAATCAGGAATTTTGAAAGTCACATGCTGAATTTGTGATTTTTATATTATATATATAGGCTGTCCCAAAAGTCTTAGTGAAGTTTTAAGCCCTTCTAAGTTAGGAGGGCTACGTCCTAGGAATTTGCTTATTAGTATTTTGATAACTATTTCAATATATTTCTATATTTCTCTCTCTCTCTCTCTATATATATATATATATAAAACTATTTCAATATTTTTCTTTGGAATCCTATGTATTTTATGCCTTTAAAAACATGATTTTGAGAGGGAAGGAAGCATTTGTTAAGTATCTAATATGTACCAGGCACTGTGTTAACAGTAAGTTTGACAACTTACAAATATTATCTCATTTGATCCTCATTACAACTCTGAGAAAGATGCATTATCTCCATTTTACAGTTGAGTAAACTGAGACAGAGGATCATATAGCTACTAAATTCCTGAGGCTAGATTTGAACTCCTGAGCCCAGGCCCATCACACTTATGTACTTTGATTAATAAACATTTATTAAGTACCTACTCTAAGAAAAAAAAATTAAGCACTACCATAAGAGAAAGGGAGACAAAAGACAGTCCCTTCCCTCAAGAAGCTTACAATCTAATGAGGGTAACCACAAGCAAACAAATATATACAAACAACTTCTACACAGGATAAACAGGAAATCATCAATAGAGGAAAGGCTCCAGAATGAAGAGGGCCTGGGAAAAGTTTCTGGTAAAAAATGGGCTTTTAGCTGGGCCTTAAAGGAAGCCAGGGAGGTCAGTAGGTAGAGTGGAGAAGCTGCTCCAGGAATTGGGGGGACAGTTCCTGCATCCCTTTGTTATCCAAAGCTTTCATTGGGGAGAACAAGGATACAAAAAAGGGTAAGAGCCCCAAATCTCTGCTACATTCTTGGGAAGTCCCTTAGATTTTTTCCTCCCTCAACCCTTTAGTACTTAATGACAAAGACAAAGAAAAAGGCAAGAAACAGTAAGAAGAATGCAGTCTTTCCACTGTCCCCTTGCCCCACTGAGCTCTGGATGGATGGAATCCTGGGCTAGTAGCCCTATTGGTGACATGTGTAATTCTTAAGTCCACTGGTTTATGGTGCTAGGTTTACTGGCTGAGAAACTCACCACCTGCAATACTTTATCCAATACATTCTATGGCTGCCATGCCTGTAACATTCACATATTAAATTAAATAGATTTCTCCCCAGGCCTTCCTGGTTGGCCAGAGTCTACACTATCAGGAATTCTCTCAGCTGCTTGAATGTTCTAATAGGCTATTTCACAAACATGGCATGGACTATGTCCACAAGCCTGGTCAAGTACAAGGTCTGAAAGGCCCAACTGGGTAAGGACAGAACATAGAGCATTGGATAAAGTTCTGAGCCTGGAGTCAGATAGACCCATCTTCCTAAATTCAACTCTGGCTTCAGACACTTCCTAGCTGTGTGACCCCAGGCAAGCCGCTTAATCCTGCTTGCCTCATCTGTCAAATGAGCTGGAGGAGATGATAAACTACTCCAGTATCTTTGCCAAGAAAACCCCAAATTGGGTCAGGACTAGATTTGGTGGAGAAGGTCGGCAACCTTGGAGTCTACCTTTCAGTAGAATGGTGGAGTTTGTGGAGAGGCAGTGGAGAGAATCCTCCTCAGCTCCTATCTCTTATCTCCTCTACTCTCAAATGCTTCTGATCTGAAATTGCTTTCTGAATTTGCCTGTGTGATTTATTTATCAAATCCGTTGATCTTTTCTCGATCCTCATCTATGTACTGCCGATCACTCTCTTCTCCCGAATACTTTTTTTCTCTTTGGGTTTTTATGATTGCTCTCTCCTAGGTCTCCCCCTAACTCATCTGCTCACTCCTCCGCAGCTCTCACCCCTATTAACTGGGGGTGTTCCCAAGGGTCCCTGGCCTAGGATATCTTAGTGTTCTCATCAGCTCAGGTCCAATTATCATCTCTGGACAAATGACTGCCAGATCTCCCTAACCAGACCCATCTCGCTCCAGAGTATCAGTCCAAATTGTCTAATGAACATTTTGAAATGGATGCCCTGTAGTCATCACAAACTTACTAAATCCAAACCACAACACACTGTCTTTCCCCTCAGACTGTCCCTTCTTTTGAAATTCCCTACTTCAGTGGGATATACTACCATCCTTCCACTGACTCATGTTTACAATCCTCGTGCCATCTTTAACTCCTCCTGTGCATTGCCCCCACACAGCCAATCAGTTGCTAAATCTTGCTTCTACTTTCCCAACATCTCTCTTGTGCATGCCCTTTTCTGTCAACTCATACTACAACTACCACCTTAATTCAGGCCCTCACCACCTCTTATCTTCACTAAGGTCTTCCTGTGTCAAATCTTTCTGCCATCTAATCTCTCTACTGCCTCACCCCCACTCCCACCCACCTAGATTTCCAATTCCTACCTAGCTCTCAAAATGATTTTGGATTTGCTTTTTTGAGGCAATCAGGCAAATGATTTGCCCAGAGTTTTTTTCTTTCCTTTTAATACATTGCTTTATGAATCATGTCGAGAGAGAAATCAGAGCAAAAAGGGAAAAAAAAAAACCTAGAAAAAAAGAAGTGAACATAGCACATGTTGATTTACATTCAGTCTCCTTAGTTCTTTTTCTGGATGTGGATGGCATCCCAGAGTTTCAGGTACTAAGTGTCTGAGGCCACATTTGAATTCAGGTCCTCCTGACTCTAGAATGGTTATTCTTTCCACTGTAACACCTAGTTGCCTCTCATAGTGACTTGCTAAATAAACCGGAGGGGTGGTAATGTTATTGTCTTACTCAACAGACTGCAGTAGCTCCTTATTACCTCCAGGACCAAAAAGAGTCCTTGATTTGGCAGTTAAAACGCTCTACAACTTGGGCCTCTTCCAGCCTTCTTCTCCTTGATTCTCTTCCAAAGAATTCTAAAATTCGGTCATATCGGCTTTGATGTTCCTCACTCACTCAAAACACTGTCTCTCTTGATTCCAGGTTTTGCATTATCTGTCCTCCATGTCTACTTGCATGCTCTGATTCCTTACTTCCATTTCTTAGAATTTCTGACTTCCTTCAAGATTCTGCTCAAAAGACTTTTGAAGGCCCTTTCTAGTTCATCTCCTACTGGAGATGTCTTCTTTAATGTTTTTTCATCAACTCTTAAAGTCTCCAGTATTTTACCTATTTTTATGCGTGTTGCATGCTCTTTGAGGCCAGGAGCTATTTTTTGCCTTTCTTTGCACCCAGTGTACACAATAGATGCTTAATAAATGCTTGCTGACTGATTGATCCATCTGGAGTCACAGACTCTAACCACTTGAATCACCCTAGGGATGTTATAACCTCAGTTTCCTCATCTGTTAAATGAAAGGGTTACAGCCTAGTTAGGCTTGCAGGTCCTTTCCGGTTCTAAATCTATTACCTTATGAGTGCAATGGGTTGAAATGTGAGTGGGTGTTAGGAAGCAGCAAGGAGACAACTGTTTCCAGATGTCTGGCAGAGCAGGAGAAGACAGAGATGATGGCAAAGTGTCTTATACATGACTACTGTATAATCAGTGACAATTGAGTCGAGCTGAACTGGTATTAGCTGGAATAAAGTGAAATTTGCTGAATTATGGCACACCAATCACTTTGGTAAGAGTAATAAGTAGCCTGACATTTCTAGGAAGTCTTTAGGTTTGCAAAGCACTTTACATGGTCTCTGATTGGATCATAAAAGCCTTTGAGGTAGTGGCAGAGAGACTTAAAGAGGTCTGGGGCCACAGAACTGCTAGGTATCTGAAGCAGGATTCAAAACCCAAGTTTTCCTATCATCAAGTCTTGTATTCCAGGTCAAAGAAGATGGGGAGGAGGAAGGGCTCTACCATACACCTGATTGGAAAATTAAGGAGAGAGACCCTAGAGGATAAAGTAGATAGGATCAAAGGGAGCTCCTTGGAGACATGAAGTGGCTTAAATGTGGGGGGGATGAGTCTAGGTTGGGAAGGGAAAAAGTCTGCAAAAGCCAAGTGTCAATAAGAGTAAAATCTGAAAGGTCCTCCCAGCTCTGATATTCTATGTTCCAAGAGCCCTCCCAGTTCTGACATTCCATGTTCTGAGGGTCCTCCCAGTTCTGCCATTCTGGGTTCTAAGGGCTCCCCTAGCTCTGCCATTCTGGGTCCTAAAGGCCCTTCCAGCTCTGACCTCCTGTGTTCCGAGGGCTTTCCTAGCCCTGCCATCCTGTGAACTAAGAATTCTCTCTGCTCTGTCACCCTGGGTACTAAGTCTCTCCCAGGGCTGACATTTCACGTTCCAAGGGTCCTCCTAGCTCCACGACTTATGGCCCTACCTTTCGCTATCACAACTGCCATACTTCTTGCCCTTTCTGTGTAACTCTCCCCTAGGGAGCTGCTTTCACTAGCACCCAGCTTTTCTGCCCTGCACTTATCCTCCAGTTTAAGGAAAGGCCCATGGAAACAAATGTGCTGTATGCATTCTATTGCCTTTAACTCTGGGGTTTTATTGCCTGAAAATCTCACGAGGCCTCTGGGTGGGACAATTCATCCTTCACAATATGACCTGCCTCACAAACAAGAGGGCTGCCATGGAGACAGAGCTGGAGGTGGGGAGGGGGGAGGCCTGCAGGCTGCTCTTTTGTAGCACGAATGTTCTCCCCAGACACCGTCAAGGCAATGGAGTACTGACATGGTAGAAGCAGCCCTAGCACTGCAAATCCCAGCTGCTACACTCATAACTTGCCAGACCAGGGAAGTCTGGGCAAATCTGTCCCTCTCCTTGCTTCATGTTCCTTATCTATAAAATGGGTACAACGAGAGCTTTTTTGGCATTATTCCCAAGGCAGAGTAACTTAGGGACACTTCCTGTGCTTGAGTGAAGTGGGTTCCCAATTGTTCTTGGCAGCTTCTTACATGGCGATCCATATGTGACATCCTGAGGCGGTTTTTCAGATGATTACAAATCAGTTTAAGGTTTGCAAACTTACTGCTATACAATTATGGAAAGCATGATCTACGTGGGGCACAACAGAAATTCACCCATCTCAAATACTGCTTGTGAGATTTGGGGCAAGTTTAATTTCCTTATCTGTCAAATGAGGGGGTTAAAAGCAATGAACTTTGAGCTTCTTTGTATGAATATTCACTCTCCCAATTTTGTGGATGAGGAAACGAGAGGCTTATGGGGAAAGTGACTTATCCAGGTTCATGCCTAAAATCTGTAAATCACCTTTCAGCCAGAGTAAATAACTTCTCTGCTCACATTCATTAAGTGGGCATGCACTCACATACCCCCCCATAATACACCCCCACACTCCTATAGATAGTGATACAGATCCATACAGATCTCATCCATTATCTACCCCACAAGGTTACTGTGAGCCAAGTTCTTTTTTATTTTTCATATTGCAGAGGGCTCCAGAAATAGGGGATTTTATAGTGATGCTGATGCCAGGAAGCCTTTCTGGGAAAGGAAACAAGAGGAGAGGAGCAAGAGAAGAGCCAGTTTCATCAGCTCAGCCCTCCCCAGTGAGGGCAGACCAGGCTCAATTAATGAAAACAAAGAACTTGACGCTGAAAATAGGCTCTCTGCACCCGTCACTGCAGCCCACACTGGAGCCTGTGACCCGTTGTGCCTCATCTATTCAAATGTCCATAATCCTGCCTCTCCATTAAGGGCTGCACATTGCTAACGACCGGCAGCCCACACTGACCCCGCTGCGGCCGCCTGCCGCCTTAGCTGCTGCTCAGGGACGGACGTCAGCTGGCCCCCGCTGTCTTTTGCCTTCTCCCCAGTCACCCTGCTCGAAGATTCCATCTCCTCTCAGCACAAAAGCTGTTCAAAATAGGCCCTCTTCTTACATAAAGGACTTCAAGATGGCCTGATTCACCAGCTTCAAAGCACACGTCTGCTTGCACGTAAGGGATAGTCTGCTATAAAAAGCCACCTTAGTAAATATGCGACACCCTTTATTTTTAGTTTCAGGCTTTCTAATGCTCCCAATCTTCCTGCTCTCCCCTGCTCTCCTCCCAAGCAGAAGGAAAAGACGTAAAACCTGCAAGCTTTTGTTCTGCTTTTGAATGTGGTGCTTGTGGAAAGGTTATAGATTAGTCTGATTTTCACTGTGAGAGAATGCTCCCCCAGTCCCTTCAGCTGCTGTCTTCCACAGAATCAGGGAACTATGGAGTGAGGAGGGGGCTTAGAGACTGTCTACAAGCCTAGAGAGGAAGGAGGTGCCTGCAGGAGCCAGCTTGAACCCAGGGGTTCCCTACTCCCCAGCCAGTGACCTCCTGGACACTGCCAGAGCTGTGTTCATTTTTCAGTGGCAGGGAAGGAGGTGCCTGGGAGGTGCAGGTAGACACGGAGTCCAGTTTCCCAGCTCTCCTGGCTCCAAGGCCAACTTTTCCAGAAGTGGAGATTAAGGCAAAGGTCAAATCGGTACGAGAGCTGGGGTTCCACTTGAGGTTTAGATGGAATCACAGAACGAGGCTCGAAAGGACCTCAGAAAGTGCAGTAAGCACCTCTCCTGTCCTTCTAAAGCCTGGGAGACCTTCCCTGCACTCTCCCAGACATACCCAGCTCTCTGCTCCCGCTTCTCAAAGGAGGTGGGCTGCTGCCCTAGGACCACCCATTGCTCCTCCTGGAGCCTAGCAAGTCAGGCCTACACCTCTCCCTTCCAGAAGGGGAATCTGCTTCCTGAAACACGGCGTCATGGCAAATGATCTCTATACCAATACTCCCAGGAACAGAGACCTCACTCCGTCTTTAAATGTCCTTTCTGCCTGAGTACCTCAGACCTCTGATTAGTGTCAGATTGAGATTCACTGACCACGATTTAAATAAAAAGAACAAAGTGAAACTGGACGCTGCCCAAAGATGATAACCATGGCCCCAAAGAAGAGATTTGAGGGGATGTCTCCCGTTTCTTGTGGGGTGATGGACCATGGGGACAGAATCCCTGTTAGGACAGGGAGGGGCCACCTGCTGCAGCTGGCCATCAGGTGGGGGGGGGGAGAACGACACTGTTTTTCCTCTTTCCTTCTGGGTAGGAGAGGGAAGAAGGATGTATTTGGAAATGAAGATGGCAGAAAACAAATTACTCATGAAATTTTTTTTTCAGAAAAGGTCAAGAGGAATTAAAAGTAAATGTCTGTGCACACCCCACATGCTCTTTCCTCCAAGCCAATGACCGGCTCTTGTCTATGGTGTGGAGATGGGCCAAACACCCATGCTCTGGCTGGTCCTCCTAAGCTGCGTGTCTCCCTCAAAATAATCACCGGTGTTTTCAGTTTACCAAATGCTTTTGCTGCATGCTCAAAATCCCATGCCACATGGGGCTAGGATGATGTTTCTCTTTTGCAAATGTGGGTGAAAGGTTCAGATGGCAGCTGCCCAAGGTCACAGAATAACTAAAGGGAAGAGCCTGGCTTGGGACCCAGGGTTTCCTCACCCAGTGACCCCCAGGGCCTTTTCCACCATTCTTTGTGACATTTGTCCAGAGCAACTCGAAGCCCCTTTGCCACCGCCCTCCTGAGGTGTGTGCATGGGGGCTGTAATCTGTGCTGCTGATGACAGCTTGAAATATTAAACACACACACACACACACACACACACACACACACACACACACACACACACACACACACCCCTCCCACCTCTGCCAGTGACTCATTCTCTATTCTCACTGCTCAATTGATCAAAATCATTTGCAAGTTATTTTAATGGAATCTTTTCCTGTTGGAGGCCTGCAGAGCTGAGCAGCTCCAGCACTGCCGGGGGGCTGGCTGAGAAGGGAGGATAAATGGCTTCCACAGCAAGGTGCCCCTTAATTTTGGTTTATTCACCAAATCACGAGGCACCCCTGACAGTTTGTTCTTCTTCTCTGGGAGGGCAAATCTTCATCAATAGCCTTCTCTCCGCATGGGTTCCCTAACCCTCTGACAAATGGCCTCTTCTTCCCCAGGAGGGTGGCAGGGAAGAGCCTTCATCAGTTGGCTCAATCACTGGCTGGGCTATCAGCGACTACATCATTGGCCAGCCTTCCATCCCATCCCAATCCTGGGGGTCCTGTGTGGTTTTAGGGCTGTTACTAATGACACTTCAGTTATGCAAAGCACTTTACAAATATTGCCTCATTTGACCCTCATGATAATTGTAGAGGTAGGTGCTGTTATTAGACCCATTTTACAGATTAGCAAAATGAGGGAGGCAGAGGTTAAGTGATTTTTTTCAGTCAGTAAGTGTCTGAAGCCATATTTGAACTCAGGTCTTTCTGCCTCCAGGCCCAGCACTGTATCCACTGTGACAGGTCCTGCATCTATTAAGTAAGTCACTGTGACTCAGTTTCTCCAGCTCTTTAAATTTTACCTTTCTCACAATAATCACAAAGTAATAGAGACAAATATTATTATTCCAATTCCAGGAGATAAAATGGAGACTCAGGAAAAGTTAAATGACTTAGGTTAATGGATTCAGCTACAAATTCTGCCCACTTTGATGCCCACTATCCATGTGACTGTAGGCAACTCAACCTTTCCTGGTCTATTTTCATTCATAAAATGAGGGAGTTCGCTCCAGCTCCAGACCAATAATGTTATGATTTAAAGCCAGAAGCATCTTTACAGAGTCAGGCCAATTCCCTCATTAAAAAAAAAAAAAAAAAAAAAGATGGGTCTGAGTTCCAGAGAAATTAAATGACTTTCCCAAGATCATACAGCTGGAGCTAGACATGTAGTTTGAATTTGAGATTCCTATGAAGATGAATCCACACCCACATCTCTATCTATAGACTGTGAGCTCCTTTTGTAGTCCCAGTGTTTAGGACAATTCCTGGCACATGCTTAATAAATGTGGCTTAATTGATAAAACATTAGATCTGCATGTTGTGACTCTTTTCCCTTGATTTGCTAAAGGACTTGACAGTTACTGGCTTTGATTTTGATGCTGACAATATATAAGTAGAAAAAATGGATTATTAATTAATTAATCAGCATTGATTAAGCAACTTTGTTCTAAATTGTGCTGTGAGCTCTTAAAGAAGTAGAAAAATCAAGTAGTCCCTGCCCTCAAGGAGCATATGTTCTACTGGGAAAACAACATGTACATATATTGGCAATGGAAGCTTACCCACGTATACACAGCTAGGAAGTGGCAGAGCAGGGCCTCGACAGGTTGATAAGGCTTTCTGAGGCCTCTTGCTGAAGGAGCAGCCCTACAATCTTTGAGTGTTAGTGTTATAAATTATATTACAGACCACTGAGTCCCTGATCTGCCATTTTCTAGCTGTGAGACCTCATAATTTCTCCGTACCTCAGTTTCCTCACTGTAAAATAGAAAAAAAACAATTCACATTTTTTTTTTTGATGGTAAGGAAAGGCCTCTAGAGACTGGCAAGAACCAGAAATATTCAGGTTGTGATTTTAGAAATGAGAAGACTAAGGTCCAGAGGAAGTAAGAGGTTGGCCTCTGCCACACTGTGAATAAGAAGCAGAGCGAGGCTAAAAAATAGTCAGGTCTTCTCATTTCCAGTTAAGGATTCTTGACTGTATCCCTCTCCTCCCAATTCCCACTGCTCAGGAAATGAGGGGCAGGTAGTAACTGCTGTATCTGAGAAGAACCCCAGCAAACTGGGAGCTTCGATTCTGATGGGAAGGCCCTCAGGGAGCAGTGTTAATGGACAAAGAGGTCAAAAAATCATCTATTTATTTACTCATTTTGCTTGGACGGGCCTGTGATTTCACTGAATCAGGCAGCTCTTAGGGAGGAAATGCAGTGGCAAATATATACTCTGAGAGAGTTGCCAAGGCCACAGAGATATTAAATCACTTGTCTAGGATCCTGTCACCATTATGTGTCAGAGGCTAGAAATGACATTAAGATTGTCCCTGTATCCATTAGGCCATGCTTCCTCGTCATAGAGGCAGGCAGCAAAGTGCCAGAGTAGTTAGAACATTGAGCACTGAATCAGGAGGAATTGAGTTCAAATCTGACCTCAGACCAAAGACTCTGGGCAAGTCACTTAATCCTGATTGGGGGGAAAAAAAAAGTTAGGAAGAAGATGAGAAGCCAGCTTAGGAGAGAGAAAAATCAAAACCCAAAGTGTGGTGGTTTCGATCTTGAAAGGGGAAGAAAATCTTACTAGCTGTCACTTAATCCTGATTTGCCTCAGTTCCCTCATCTGTAAAATGAGCTGGAGAAGGAAATAACAGACTTCTTGAGTATCTTTGTGAAGAAAACCTTAAATGGGGTCATGAAGAAGCAGACATGGCTGAATAACAATTCTAGGAGGCAGAAAGTTCAAAAATAGCTAACAATTTTGCTAAATAGTAGCCAATAAACAGCATTTATGTAGTAAGTTAAGGTTGCAAACAGCTTTAAAAATATCTCATATTATCCCCACCAACCATTTCTAGAAGAGAGGCGTCAATCACTATCTCTAATTGTTACAGATGGGGAAACTGAGGCAGGCAGGGGTTAAGTGAAGGTGCTCAGGGTCATACAGTCAGTAATTTTTTGAGGCCAGATTTGGAGTTAGATTTTCCTATCCTTGTCAGCACCCAAAGTGGATGAAGCTGGTGCTGGCGCTCTTGTTACATTTAATTTGGGGCCCAACATTTTAGAAAGGACACTGATAAAACTCTACTTCATCAGCAAGAAAGAGAATACAAGGAGGGAGAGAGACTTGAAGCTGTCACAGGATAATCACAGATGAAAGACCTGAGGATGTCTGGAATAGAAAGCCTAACACTTAGGGGACACCATGTACTTTCTTCAAATAGCTGAAGGATGTCATGGGGAGGGAGGATTATGTTTAGACTCTCAACAGGCCTCAAAGACCAGTCAGTCCAAGTCACACAGTGGCAAGAATCCCTTCTATGATAATGGATAGAAGATGAAGAGGCATTCCGGCCACAGGACAGAAGTAGATGTAAAGATGATTGGGAATATTGGGAGGAAACCATGACACCATCATAAGATTTATTACAGAAAAGAGGGAAAACAGGCTTAGCCTGACATTTGTATCTTAGAATTCCACTCTTTGTCCACTTTTGATAGAAAATTAACCTTTGTCTGACCCACTTCTCCCATTCTTTACAATTTAACCTGGACCCTCTGGTTAAAAATTTTATAAGGGAAAGTAGGCAAGGAGGGATAGAATTCTCAAAAACAAAATCCAAATGAGAGGAAAACAAATTATTTCATTCAAGAAGAAAAGGGAGATATGTGTAAAGAAACAAAATATCTTACAGTATTGTAGAAAGGAAGGAGAGCTCAATTGTACAAGTAGGTGGCAAGGAATCAATCCAAAGGCCAGAACTA
>JAJPUD010001261.1:369123-388319 GCA_023553655.1 Myrmecobius fasciatus | reverse complement strand
ATCAGGGAACTATGATGAGTTTACAGGTGGTTTACATTTTAAGCAATGACTTGGATTAAGGAATAGACAGAATGCCTATTAAATTTGCAGAAGAAAACAAAATGGTTAATGTAGAGAACCATAGTGAATAGTAATGTCCAGATTCAAAAGTCTTAAAAGTTCTTACCATTTTGGAAAGATATGGAATTATATTGAGAGTAATCAAAATATCCATACTCTGATTTAAAAATCCCAATGCTATACATACAATAGATATAGCATTCTTTCTTTCTTCCTTTAAAATAGTATATTGTTCCCTTTACAGCAACAAACTTATAGCAGCACTTTTTCTAGTAGCAAAGAAGGAAGATAGTAGATGGCCACTCATAGGATAATAGCCAACAAATTCACGTAGTACATGATTATAATAGAATACTGGGGTTTTTTAAATTATTATTATTATTATTATTTTTTTGCTAAGGCAATTGGGGGTTGATTTGCCCAGGGTCACAGAGCTAGTTAAGTGTCAAGTATCTGAGGTCAAATTTGAACTCGGGTCCTCCTGACTTCAGGGTTAGTGCTCTATCTACTACACCAACTAGTTGTCCCTTGGAGTATTGTTTTGCTGTAAGAAAAGATGAATATGGAGAATACCAATAAGCACAGGAAAACTTATATGAAATCATACAAAATAAAGGAAGCAAAACTGGAAAAACAATATACACAATGTCAACAATGTATATAGAAAAAACAACTCCCCTAACTCTGCAATGGAATATGTCTTAAAATGGACAAGCTTGAACCTGGTGAAAAGAAAATGTACGTCTTCTCTCTTTGCAGAAGCAGAAGAACACTGCACATACTGAATCTTGGTTGATACGTACATTCACTTTAATAAGCCACTTTCCCATTCTCATTTTTAGTCTTTGTCATAAGCAATAGCCTCTCCACTGGGGGAGGGATACACTGTTGAATTAAGAGATGAAGGTGAAAATGAAGACTACAAAGACAAATAAGATGAAAAATAATCATAATAGACTAGAATGCTGGCCTGAATTTAAAAAGACAACATATAATGGAATAAACTGAAAGTCTTATCCTTTGGTTAAAAAAATCAGCTTTTCAACTAAGCTTATAATGGAAAAGGCATGATGATACAGCAGTATTCTAAGAAAGAACTAGGGGTTTTAGTGGACTGCAAGTTCAATGATCCAACAGTCTGATATGAGGGCCAAGAAAACTAAAGTAATCTTAGGCTGCATTAAGAAAAACACAGTGTACAGGACTAGAGAAAGCATTCTGCTTCTCTCAGATCCCATCTGGAATAATACATTCAGTTTTGGGGATAACATTTTAGGGAAGTCACTGATAACCAGAAGAAGGCACCCAAAAAGGTGAAGGACTTGGAGACTGTGCCCTTATGAATACTGGATGAAGGAATGGAAAAACTACCAACCTGCATTTAAGGAAATAGAATATGGAAGGAGGACTGGACTTGTTTTGTTTGACTTGAGATAAAAGAAGTAGGTGTGTTAAGCAAAAGCTAACTTCCTGATTCTTAGAACTATGCCAAAATGAAATGGAGCAACTCCGGAAGCAGTAGGTTTCCTCTTCCTGGAGGTTTTCAAGCTTGAAAGAGCATTTGCTGGATATACCATGGCGATTATCTATTAGAGCTGGAAGAGACCTTCAAAACCACCGGGATTCAAATCCCTCATTTTATAGATGAATAAACTTGGTTTCAGAGGTGAGAAGGGATTTGCCCAAAATCACAGAATGAGTAGGGGAAGCCAGGATTATAGAATCACAGAACTATGGCCTTGAGGAATGAAAAAAGTTAACGATGTTTCAGTCATTTTCAGTCATGCCTCTTTGTGATCTCATTTGTTTTTGGTTTGGATTTGCTATTTCCTTCTCCAATTCATTTTACAGATGAGGAAACTGAGGCAAACAGGGTTAAGTGGCTTGTCCAGGGACATACAGCCTAGTAATTGTCTGAGGTCACATTTGAACTTGGGTCTTACTGACTTCAGGCCCAGGGTTCTATTCACTGTGTTGCCTAACTACCCCCATGTTAGTATGGTAATGGAATACTCAGTTAATCCACATACATCTGCTAGAATTTTCCCTCTACCAAAAGCTACCTGATGAGCCATCAGGGGTATTCAACACTAGATCTCATTTTCCTTAATAAAAAATAATTGGTTGTGGGGTTAGAAATGATGGGAACCTTGGGAAGGATGTGATCACTCCATCCTAGAGTTTCTGATAAAGAAAAGGAGGAAATTTGGACTTAGTCTGAAATATGCTCTAGGAATTTTTTTTTTTTGGGGGGGGGGGGGGAGGAAATTCAGTGAGTTGAAGAAAGAAAAGGTAGGATTTCAAGTGGTAAATTATTTCTGGGGAAGCCAGATCAAGAAGGATAAATCTGAAGAGATCAATATAAATGCAAAGGGAACTCTCACCACTTAACTTAGATTAAAAAACAAAAAAAGGAAGCAAGTTGAAGTAACAGAAGATGAACAGAAAAGTGTAAAGTGTAAACAATGAAAATAAATCTAAAGAGATTTGCTCATCTTTCCCTTTTTGTCCCCCTCCCTTCCAAACTACACAAACTTAAAAGTTTCTTGGGCTCCCAACGTAGACATCATCAGACCCAGGGCCAATTTGCACATCATCTCCCTGACCTTCTATCCAGTCTAATGCCAAGGTCCGTCACCCTTTGCAATATGTGCACTTCTCTCTCTCCCAATTCTTCGACCTCTCTGAGGCAGGCCCTCCCACCTCACAACTAGTCTCTTCCAAGGGCACTGGCCAACGACCTCTCTCCCCCACTGAAGCCCTTCCCCCATTCCATCACGGAAGTGATTTTCCTAAAACACATCTTTTTGTCATGGAGAATCTATGAGGAAAAGGTTCCCTATCATCTCTTGAATGCAAAATCCTGTTTGACACTCAAAGCCCTTCATAAGCCATTACCAAAACTTCTCCCCTGCTCCCAATCTTCTTGCACCTTTATACCATACCACATACTCTTTGGTTCAGTGCCATTAGTCACTTTGTTCTACAAACTCTCAGCTCTGGCCACTCCCAGACTGTTCCTCATGCTGGGAATGTTTTCTTTTATCTCTGCCTACAGTCTTCCCAGGCTGTTTTCAAGTCCCAACTAAAATTCTACCTTCTTCAGGAAGCCTTTCCCAATCTCTCTAATTCTAGTACTTTCCCCTTTATTAAGAATTCCCCTAATTTCCCTTACATATAGCTTGTTTTTAAGCATTTGTCTGCTAGCAGTTTCTTCGATTATACTATCCTTCACTAATGCATCATTGGTGAAGTGTGAAATGATCCAACCATTTTGGGGAGCAATCTGGAACTGTGCCCAAAGGGCTATCACACTCTGCATACCCTTTGGCCCAGCAGTGCCATGACTGGGTCTGCATTCCAAGGAAATCATGGAGGGAAAAGTACCCACATGTACAAAAATATTTGTAGCAGCTCTTTTTGTGGTAGCAAAGAATTGGAAAAGGAGTGGTTGCTCATTAATAGGGGAATGGCTGAACAAAGTTGTGGTACGTGAAGGTAATGGAATATTATTGTATAAAAACGATGAACAAGCTAATTATAGAAAGGCCTGGAAAGATTTACACAAACTGATGTTGAGCAAAACAAGCATCACTGTGTTATTGTACATAATAGTAGCAAGAATGATCAACTATTGAAAAGCTAGGTTCTTTTCAGTAGTTCAGTGATCCAAAGGAATCCCAATTGACTTTGGGCAGAAAATGCCATCTGTATGGTCACTACTTATTTTTTTTCCCTGTTTTTTTCTCTCTCCCATGGTTTTTCCCTTTTTGCTCTGATTTTTCTCTCCAAACATGATTCATAAAATAATATTAAAAACTAGAAAAAAAATTAAACTGTCCTTGAGGGCAGAAAATATTTTTAGCCTTCCATTGTATCCCCAGCATTTAGCACGGCCTAGCATATAGCAGACACTAATAAACGCTTATTGGCTAACTCAGTGAAATTCTGATAGCTGTTATTTACCAATGTCCAGACTATTCCTCTCCTTCCTTCAATGAGTTCAGGGTCCAGTTCACAGCCTCTCTTTCTCTCTTACTCTGGCTCCCATCTGGGAAGGGAACAGTTATACAAGGGCTACTGTGTGTCAGGCATTGTGCTAAGTGCTTTTCACAAATACCTCTTTTGCTCATCACTGTAAATTAGGTACCATTATTAGTCCTGTTTTACAGTTGAGGAACCAGAGAAGTGACTTGTCCAAGATCACATAATACCTGAGGTTTTTGAACTGAGATCTTCCTGATTAGACCCAGGCTTTGTCTGCTGCAATTACCTGTCATCTATTGTGTTAGGGAGACTTCAACATACTGAACTCCCTCAAATCCTTTAATCACATAGCCCCTCAATTTATTCATTTCACATGATCTATTTCTTCACCCCAACTCAGCCATACACAAAGACAGTCCTACTTCTGATTTGCCATGACTAATAAATGTACTACTTCCATATTCACAACTTCTTAAATTCCTGTAACCAGATAACAATCTATTGTTATTTTACTTCTGTCTTGCAATACCAAATCCTCTTCATCCCCCATCCTACTCAACCCCAATCCATCTCAACACTAGCTTGACTTTTCCCCTTTCCCATTTTGACCCTTGGTGAACCCAATGGACCCTTCTCTTGACCATCCTGCCCTGCCAAGCCGCAATTTTGGATCACTCCCACCATCTGCTGCTTTTCCTATCACACATATGCTATTGAAGAAAATTAGAGAAAAACCACACAATTGTTTTGACTGGGTCCATAATAAATTTATTGCATATTCTCAATTGGGTCCTTGCTGCCAAGATAATCCTTTTACAACTTCCTAATTAACTTACTCTCTACAATGGCTTTTCTAAACCTTTTTGTCTGTCCTCCAACCTCCCATGGCTCCTCCTTCCTAGGCAAGAACCCCAACTCATTTTCCTGGGGTAAAAATTGGGGTCATTCTGTTGAGAGCCCACATAGCTTTTGCCACAATCTTCTCCTTTATCCTTATGTCACACAGAGAGGTGGCTTTTCCATGTGCATAACTGATCTTATTCCACCCTATCTTTTCCAGAAGAATGCCCCCTCTGCCATCTTCACTATAGCTAACTTCAGTCTCTATTGGCTGCTTCCCTACCGCCTACAAACCTGCCCATGTCTTTTATTGTTTAGTCATGACTTCACTTGGGGTTTTCTTGGCAAAGATACTGGAGTGGTTTTCCATTTCCTTCTCCAGTTTACTTGACAGATAAAAAAAACTGAGGCCCACAAGGTTAAATGACTTTTCCAATCATACAGCTAGTAAGTGTCTGAGGCCAAATTTGAACTCGGGATCCTCTGACTCCAGGCCCAGTATTCTATCTACTGGGCTACCTAGCTACTGGGGCAAATATCACTCTTTCCAGTCTTATTTTATACTACTCCCTTTTATACATCCTCCATTTCAATCAGGCTGGGTAGGGTCTTCCCTCAGGCTAGAATGCCTTTTCTCAATCTCTTCCTTTTAGAATCCCAGATCTTCCTTGTGGGAATGTTAGATGACACTTCCTGCATCAAGGTTCTCCTGAAGCCTCCAGTTAAAATTTTAAAAATTTGCATTTACTTATGGACATGTAAGTTCCCCAAGAGAATGTAAGTTCCTTGAGGGGAGGAAGTTTTATATTTTCCTTTGTAGTCTTTGTAGAGCCTAGCATGGTACATTCATATACTAGATATTTGCTTGATGAATAGAGTAGCATTAATGGTTAGCTGCTCCTTCCTTTTATTCATCCTAAATCTAACTCCCCGAAATTTATCCCCTTTTTTGTTTCGTTTTTGTTTCTTGTTCTGCCTTCTAGGTTCTATCAAAATAAGTCTATTCCCTTTTTTACCATAACAACTCTTCAAATATCTGAAGACAGCCATCACTGCATCTTCCCTCTCCTCCATATTAGATATTCCTTAACTCCTTCAAATGAGCCTTAGAAAATAAGAGTACTCGCACAATCCTAGATGACTTCCTCAGGGTTTGTTCTACCTGTTCCTAGCATAAAGAAGGTGCAACAAGGGGCAGAAGGTATAGGGAGGCAGAGATTAAGAGCTACCTAAAAATAGGATTGGTTGCTTAGGATCAGAAAAATCAGTGGGGACAGGAGACGCTTCTAATCTATCCCACCTCAGTTCACAGATTTTAAGTTAGTTATTAAGTACCCAAGATGAGTTTTATATTCACATCTAACTCCAACTGTGGCATCCTACATACCTTGCTAGTTCTCTCACTTTCCACACCTTAAAGGGAATGTCATTACTAAAATGGTTGGTTCATGCAGAGGTTGGATAGTATCAGATAGTGTCAGCTTAGAGTTGAGCATCTCTTAAGATTTCCTTTCCAAATCTTCAGTTGTGTTTTTCCGCCAAACCTCCCCATACAATCTTCAATTAATATTTAGGGAAAGGAGGTATAAATCTTCTGCAAATGATGTCTACTGGGCTGTGGGACACATTAGATGTTGCTAGGAAGTGATCTAACATTCCTAATTGTACTTCACTTAGACTAATATAATTATTTCATATTTCCTAAGTATTTTCCAAAAATTCTGGGTGGTAGCAGGAGGAAGCCAGTAGAGGATTAAAAATCTATCACCGACATAATACATAGAAAGCTGAGGACTTCTGTGAGCAAAGTAAAAAAGGTATTATCATCTGTGTTTTCTCCCTGACCAGTTAACATATCAGGTTTTTCACGGTACAAATTTCACAAAGCTCCTTTACATGTATTTTGTTTAATTCTCAACAGGCAGGAATTATTGTTTCACTCTATTTTATATGAGGAAAATTAGATAAAACTAGATCATAGGACTTATGACAAAACCTTCTTACCTAGGCCAACCCTCTGAAGTTTACAGATTAAGTAAAGGCCATAAGAGTGACTTGACCAAAGTCATATGGGAGATCTACAGCACAGATCTGAATTCAAAGTCCTAGAGTTTCAAACTCAATGCTCTTTCCATTACTAGACTTTTACTTTTAAATTTGTTTTCTTAATATTTTTAATTTTTATATCATATTCACTCCTGGATTTTCTCTCTACCCCTACTTATGTAGAGAGCTTTTCGCTTAAACAGAGAAAGATTAAAACTGACACATCACGATGCTCCACATCCCCCTCACTATGTCTCTAGGTAAAGGTAGGTGTATTTCCTTTTCTTTTCAGGGCCTGAAAGAACATTAAATACAGTGTTCAGCTTTTAGCAATTTTTTTCATTTACGTTATTGTTGGAGTCATTGGGTATATTATTTTCTTTGTTCTATCTTCTCTCCTTTTTAAAGATATCATCGCATGTTTCTCCTCATATCCATCATCTCTGTTGGACTGTGAGCTCCTTGAGAGCAGACACTGTTTTTATATCCTTTGTAGTTTTAGGACTTCAAAACCACCTCTGGCACATAGTAGGTGATTAATAAACTCTCAGTGATTGATTTTTTTATAGTGCAATACTATTCTACTATATTAAAATACCAGAATTTGCTCAGCTATTTCACAAAAGAGCACCTTCTCTTTTCAGTGTTTTGTAGCATAATTTTGTTATAAGACTTCTTTGACCTCTTGGGATATATTCCCAGCAATGGCATCTGAGTCAAAGGGTTAGAACTTAAGTCAGTGGATAAAAGATTCTAAATCCCAAAAACCATATGGCATTTTAGAACAGCTTCCAGAAATTAGGAGAAAGGTATAACTGGGAAAGGGTGATATTTTTCATGATTCAAAATTGTTGGACCAATTCCTAACTTCACCAAAAGTGTACTAGTGTCTGTCTTCCTACAACCCTCCAACATGGACTATTTCTGTTTTTTGTCATCTTTGCCAATTTGCTAGTTGTGAAGTAAAACCTCAAGAGTTGCTTTAATTATATGCTAATTAAAACTGAGGTTTCCTGACTTCCAGTTAGGACAACTTTCTCAGTAGCACACTGTCTCCTTTTATGAACATGATACTATCAAGGGCTTCCCCCCTCCTACCCTATTTCTGCCCTTCTGGAAACTGAGGAACAAGGGGATTCGGAATTCTTGAACCAAAGGGCATTTACCAATCCAACCCAAAAATCCTGTGGTGCTCAAACTGTCTGTGGTGGCTGTTTTGAAAGGGATTTCATCAGATTAGAGTGTCTAAAAGAATCAGTAGATAAAGGGTTCCAAACCCTAAAGCAATAAGGACTCCAGAATGGTCAGTAGAAATCAGAGGAAAGGTATAAAACTGGGAGATGGGGTGGGGGAAAGAGTACTTAATGGAAACTAAAAGCCTCTATTACAAAGTAAGGTAAGCTATCTAGTTAATTAATCTTCCTCCAAAGAATTCACCCTACAATATGTTGTGGATGGATATAACTGAAAACTAAAAAAGAACCTTAGTGATAAGCCTTCTTTATATTTGAGGAAAATAGAAACAATTTGTTCAAGTTCCCACGCACTATAAGTAACAGCTCTCTGACATCAGATTTAGGGATTGTGTGAAACTAGAAGCTACTCCAATTTGATCCCAAATCCCTTATGTGGGCTTAAACCCTTTGCTCTCATTTTGTAGTTTTGGATCAGCTATTTGGCTGCCCAAGTTGACATCTGTCTAGGAGTGGCTCATGAACATCATCTTTGGGGAGACTCTAACCAGGTTCATTTCTTGAGTCAGCAAAGAGGTGTCATGCTTTACAAATCAGTCTTTCCAACTGGCTCAGGATGATTTCCTGGATGATTTTTTTTTTTTTTAAAAACCACATGAACAGACAAAATTGAGTTTCTAACCCTAGAAAGCTGAGACCCAAAGAAGCTAAAGTAGGAAACTCCAATTAACCAGACAGTTTCCATACTAAACCTCATTATAGAATAAAATTGGCATTTTGGGTTTTTTTTGCAGGGGAGGGGAAAGCTGAGGGGAGGAGCTGTGGGAAGAGGAAGGTGGATGATGTATAGGCTGATGAGTGCTCACTAAATGACTAGTCTGGCAACCACTGAAACTTGGAGAACCAAGCAAATACAACTTTGAGGGGAAAACAGCAGGACTGCATGGGATTCACAGGAATTAGATCCAGAAAGAGGTTGTTGAGATCATCATTGCACCTCATATTAAGGCCAGGGAGGAAAAGTGATTTATCCATGTGGAGCCTGGAAGAATTTAGCTCTTTATAAACTATCTCCTCCATCAGAACATGAGCTCCTTGAAGGTAGCAACTATATCTTCGATGTTCTTTTGTGATCCCAGCACTCAGTACAGTATCAGGCACACAAGTGTTTTCAATTCTCCTCCACTGGTTCATATCAGAGGGACTTTGGTTATAGAGCAGCAGAAACTGGTGGGCAGAGGAAGGACTAACATACAGACTAAAGAATTTAGTTTTTGCTTAACTCTTCTCCCACCCCAAAAAAACTCAGGAAGGGTTCAGAAGGGGAAAGAACAAATACAGGGAAGATAGTTTTACTCTAATTTAAGAGATTACAGGATTTAGAACTGAAATATCTAATTTTTCATTTTGTGTATTGGAGAAATGAGGCCCACAGAGATAAGAGAAAACTTGGTTCAAGGCCCCCATGGATAAGAAGCAGTGGACCTGAGATTTGCACCCAGGTTCTGACACCAAATCTTTCCCTTATAACATGGTGTCTCTTGGTTTTATCAGCTTTGCAGGAGAGCATGAAAGCTAAAACTGTCTCAATTTCTTTCTCCTCTTGCCTTTGTGGCAAGCATGAAAATTTTATTTATGGATTCCCAGACATCCTTTCATCTCCTATATGCCTGTCATTCCTTCCTGTGGAATTTGTTTTGCTTTTTTAGTCAATTCCCTTGTCTCCCCCCAAGTCTTCTTTTTCAAAAATAGAAAAAGGAGAAAAATCATGTAAAAAGAAAACTTCCTCTTTTGAGGGGTATAGGCAAAGAAAAAAGGGCTGAGGAAATTCTACGTGCAATTGATCTCACCTTTCCTGAGATGTCAATTTTCTGAGAAAGGATTACACCCTCCTATAGTCTATAGCCCTACTGCTTGCTTCTTTGACAGAATATATTAGGAATTCTTGTAGGGAGTGACCTTTAAGTTAGGGATGCTACTGAGGACTCTTGTATAAATATCAGTTAGACTACATAATCTCTTAAGATCTTTATAGCTTTGAGATTCTCTGACCCAGGGAAGCATGGCACAACCTGCAGAGAAATGCTAAGACAGGGAAGGGGGGAGGAAAGATTAAATGGTGAAAAGTAGACAGGACATTGCCTAAGATCTCCCCAGCTTCCCTCAGAATCAATGCTAATTCAAGCCTCTGAACAGATTTTGGAGCGACAGAACCTACAAAATTCGGAGTGTAATATTTTTTTTGGCCTAAGATATTGTGGAAGGATTCAAAAAAGGTCTGTTTTAATTGGGCAGAGAGAAACTGGTTCAGCAGAATCTGGGGGAGGCTCTTAGCCAAAATACAGCACTGTTGAGTATTTTGTCCTGATTCAGAAGGCCAATGAATCAACAGATCAGCTATGAGAACTCCAACACAACTACTAAATGCAAATTGTGAGTCCCCTGAACTCCAGTGTAACAGTGGGACTTGGCCAGACCTATCCAGTGCAGTGAGAAAGCCTGCAGCACCACTGGCTCTAGGGCAGTCAGTGAGAGAGGCCCCCGTCCCCCCGCAAAAGAAATTCGGGACAATCTCTCCTGTGCCTCAGGAGCAGAGTTCAACTCTTAAAAATGAGCAAAAAGCAAAAAAAGGCTCTCACTATAGAAAGCTCTTATGGAGACAGAGAAGATCATAACACAGAACACATTTGCCAGAAGAGGCAAAATGCCTTCAGGTGAAGCCTCTAAAGAGGATATGAACTGGTCTCCAACTCAAAAGGCTCTGAGAAGAGTTCAAAAAGGATCTTAAAAAGAGAAAGAGAAGAAAAATGGGGAAAAGAAATGAGAGCTGTGCAGGAGAGTTATAAAAGTTTGAGGAAAAGGCCAACACCTTAGAAAAGGAAGGACAGAAACTGACTAAAGAAAACAATTTAAAAAATAAATTTGGCAAAATGGAAAGAGAAATTCTAAGGCCAGATGATATTTGCATATAAAGGGGGCAGGGCCCAAGTTAGACCAAGAAGTAACATTGGCCATCTGCTGCTAGCTCACAAATGTACAGTCAGTTCTGCCACCATGCTGTACTATGCAAAATCAACAATTAAACCACAGAATTTATGAGGGAAATGGGATTAGGGCAAAATGCTCAAAAGTTTCATCAGTGACATATTTTTTTAAAAGATGGGAACCTAATAAAAATGTAATAGCAGAATTTTATACATGTTAAGTGGGCAAGAAACATATAAATACTATAACAGACAGTAAGTAGCCCAGTCTGCAGTCTTGAGCTGTGATGCTCCTCCATAGTAGAAGGGGGTAGAGCTGGTGTAGACCAGCCCTTTCTCTGCATGCACACTCCAAGGGCACCAAGAAACACATGAGATGACATTTTATACCTTGACAAAGAATTGAAATTCAATTGTGAAAAGTGGGGAACAACTGCAGCTTGAGGGTTATTGTGAAGAGGTGCCATTTTCTGTTTTTTTCATTATTTACTGTGGAAGAAATCATGCAGAAACAAATTTGAAATTTGTGAGATGCTCAAACTGTTCCTTAATATGCCAATTATGCTGGAACAATACATGTTCCAGCAGAATTGACAGTATTTTAAGATTTCTGTACTTTTAAGTTGTATATTACCTGTTTTCCTTCAGTTCATTACTCAATTGCAGTATTAAGAATGAGAAGGAAAAACTTGTAAGTAGGCTCAGAACAAGGAAGGGAATGGATCCAGGCTGCAGAGCTAGTGAGCAGTCCAGTCAGGATTCAAACTTGGGTCACTTGTAAAGTCTTTTGTGAAAAATGTCATTTCTGTGCTAAGTGAGCTAAGGCCTGTAGATGAGGAAATAGCAGCATAGGGTCCCAGCAATTACATAAGTGGAGGGGGAGGGGGGCCACCAACCTAAAAGACTATTAAGAGAGTGAAGAAATATCAAGAACCCTGGTTGAGGCCAGGGGTATGGTCCTCACTGTAGTCTGTTTCTTAAGGGCTTAGTTGTAATTTAAACTTCCAGGAGGCAACGTGGTAGATGCCAAGTTTATGAGCTTAATCTCTGGAGTCTTGAAGGTGGACGTGCCAATCATTCATCTCCACACACAGAGTGGTCTATACCTTTTTATAATATTGAAGAAACACCATTACAGAAAAAAACAACAACACCCCATTAATTCTTAACATTAAAGAAGAGGAAGACTTTCCTGGGGCCTGGAAAGTATGATGACATGGTAGATAGTCCCTATCACAGGGGCCCATGGTAAGTGGGCAGGGGGATGGGAAGCTAAACTCAAGAGTGGATGCCAGCCTTGTGAGGAATCGGCCAGTTTTCAGACATTTGAAGAGAGCCACTCAGGCAAGGGGAACCTCACAACAAAGAACTTAATCCAAACCACCCCAAAATGAAGCCCTCATTTGCCCTCTTCCCTGGCAATACAGGGAATTGCTGTTTCTAGTCCATTCCTCAAATACCTGAAACACTGACTGCCAACAAAAACAATACTTTCTTCAGACTGTAGCAACTATGAATATATCTTAAAGAGACTAGGGGTGGTAAGGAAAAAAAAACAAAAACAAACAAACAAAAAAAACTAAGTCTTTCAAATTATTGCTTGAAGTGCTGTTTGAGAAAGCTCTTGGCATCTTGTCAAACAACTTGGCCAGCATGCTTACTCAAGTCTATTTAAAACAAAAACAAAAAAGATATCCAACAAAATTTGAAAAGAAAAAGTGGTATCACTATGGGGAAAAAAAACCCTTATGTCGGTGGACAGGTAGGGGTCGAAAGAACAGAAGACCCTTCTCCACCCTCAGACTGCTCGTTTGGTGACACTCAAACCCCAGGCTGACCACATGGCACAAGCTGCTCTCCCCCACTACTGGGCTTCCACAGTAGCTTGTGCAACTATGCTAAGCCTGTGCCTTCTCTCTCATTAGAATGTTGTCTGGTGGCTGAACTTCCTCTCCAGAAAATGCTGAGTGTTCACTCTTCTGTTCTGCTCTCTCCACTCTAAGCCCTGTCTCAGGGGTCTCCTCGTCACCTAGGAGATGTACAGGGAAGCAAACAGGATAGGTTGGTTAGAAAGGAAACAGTTTTCCCAGACATTGGCATGATGGGCACTGAGCACCTGTGGTCTCCAGTGATTAGGAGCCAAAGGGTTAAGAAGGCACTCAATGATCTTTTTACATCTTTGCACTCCCATACTGAATCCCCAGAATCCTGTGGGTTTGGCTCCAGTCCACCTGTTTATAGTAGTACTTTTTCTTATTTCAGGGAGGATATACTCCTGCAAGAGCAGGGAGAGAGGGAAGATAGGTGGTTTAAACAGTTCAGTTTTTATCCAGAGAAGGGCATTCAATGAACTTGAATGACCCCTTGGGAAAGTTTAAATTTATTTCTCAATGTTCAGTTTACCAATTACAATGAGCTATCTTAAAACAGAAATCAGTTTGTATTCATCATACTGAAATTTCAAATGGTTATGCTCTCTATAAAACTTCTATCATGAAATATTTCCCTATCTTTTCTCTATTAAAAAAATTAATTCTATGCACATTTTCCCAGCTACCAGCTTAGAACTCAATGCATTGCCTTCACTGATGCAGAGCACTCTTTGGAAACTATGAAAACCACTGTGTTTCTGAGAGAGGCAGAATTCTAGTCTTCAAGCTTAAAAGTGTGTTAGCACCCCATCACTGAAGACCCCAAGTCTTACCCAGCCATGCCAGATTATACTGTCAGCTATTCCAAGAGCAAATGGAGAGAAAAGAACTGAGTTGCTGCAGAACAAGAAAGACTGAAGTCTAACTGAAATCTTTTTAGAATACTTCAAAAAAAAAACCTTATTTCATCAGGGTTGGCCAAGCCCAACACCTTGATGCCTCAAGTGAGCCAATTCTACAAAGTCCTAGGTCTAGCCATCCCTGAGGAGGGGAGGGGAGGAGAGCCTTCTTGAAACATCCTCCCAAACCCAGCCAGGCTATTCCTCAAATGAACAGCACAGTCTATTACCAGGTTTAAAATGGTTCAGACCTAACAGAGCTTACATATTCTTCAAGAACTCTTTCTTCGAGGATTTACTTCCATAGAGCTGTGAAATATCAGAGAAGGACTTTAGCTAAGCCTCTAGGAAATTCAGGGAACTATTCTGATTGATGTCTGCAAAGGACAGCCTAAAGACAGAAGCACATCAATGGTTGGCCAGGAAAATTTTTTGACTACAGCTCTCAAAAATCTATCCCTAAGTTGTGGAGGGTTAGAGCCCATGTTGGTAATACACAGATTCTCTCTAAGAAATAAGAGATCCCTGAAATATTACTATTACTAATGTCTATGAAGTGGGTCTAGGTAGTTCTAAGCCAAGTTGGTGAGGTACAAGCTTTGGCAAGAGACAGACAAGGCTCTGAGTATAGCCCAGGGATGGACGGTATGACTGTTCCAAAAAGTCAGACAAGTTCATGACCATACATTGATCAAAAGGCATTGAGTTCTTTGACCCCAGAATCTCTTGAAGACCATTAGCTTTAGAAGTGGTATGGTCTGCAGTGGAAGAAAGGCGACCTTGAAGATAACAGTTACAGAACCCTGAAGAGATAGCAAACATAGCTATTACTCCTCTAAGATTTATTGAGTAATCTGTGAATAACCACTCTGTGAAAGGGGAGTGGAAGAAGTCAAAGATCCTGAGTTCAAATGTTACTCATGAGGCCAACTGAAAGGTCCCAACTAAGTCACTTAACTTTTCTGGGGCTCATTTCATCATTGATAAAATAAAAGGGTTGGACTCATCTCTAAGGCTCTGTCCAACTCTCAATCTATGATTCTATGACCTTTTTCATAGCTGACTCAACCGACACTCAGAAAGACAAGCGTGTTCCTCAGAGATACCCATGGTTACAAAGGAAGCCAGTATCGAATCTAGGTCTTCTGACTTACATCTCAGAATAAAATGCCATCTCCACACTAAACAGGAAGGAGTCAGGACTCAGACACCAATTATTTGCCTATCACCCTTCCAAGTCCTGAAAATGAATTCCAACTGATATATCCCCAATATCCAGGAAATGTGACAATGTGAATGATCCCACCCTCTTCCCTTCTTTGGGTCACAGGGATTTCCTGGAAGGGAAGCATCTAGAGATTCACAGTATGGCCTCTATTTGTTTAGAAACAACATCTGGGCCTGGTAATTCCCAAAAGAAACCCTCAGAATAGTTTCTCTACAGCTGCAAATTTTTCTTCATTCTGCATCACTGAGATAGGCAGGTGACTAGGTAGAAGGGAAGAATAAGGTTGGTGGCCCATGAACGATCAATTCTGGGGTAAAGTTAATAAAGTTAGCAATTTTTCTTAAATATTAATTTATTCCCATTTCCCCCATGATCCTGTAAATTTGCCTATCAAAGAAAATTCAAATGGGGAAAGAAGCTTTGTTTGCATGCATGTATACATGTGCATGTGTTTTTATGAAAAGTGGTAAGAAAATGTTGAGAGAGGAAATTCTACAGAAACTAAGGTAGGACTTGACTAAAAGCCAAACAGAAAATTACCAAGATGACTCAAAAGATAACTAACAATTCCTCATGAATTGGGGGGGGGGGTGCCTTCCCCTCAACCCCCACAGATTTGTTCTCTGCATAGTGAAGGCAAATTTGGCTTCATGTTCCCAAGTCAAGCTGGCAGAATTGACTGAGGAATGAAGTGTACCGAACAACGAGGTCTCTTAGGAGTCAGCAATGCCTGGCAAATTCCTCTTGGGCAAAGGTCTTTTCTGACTTCATTAGCTGTTATGGGGACTAAGAAGGGCCAGCAGGTTTCCTGTGCCTTAGAACAGGGAAGTCAACATGATTGACCGAGGGTTTAGAGACTATACAATCTGCCAGATACTAACCAGAAGAATTGTTCTTATCCTAGGTAACTGAAAAAGCAGAGGGGTGGTTTCCATTATACCAGTTAACAGGAATGACCCTTAATATTATTATTATTACTAATAATGAGCAGTTTAGGATATTTACATGTACTGATTGTTTACAAATCACTTTCTATCTTATTTGTGCCTCACAAGAGGCTGGCTAGAAAGGCAGAGCATACTTGTTATTCCAATTTTATAAAAAAAAAAAAAAAAAAAAGAAAAAGAAAAAGAAAGAAACAAATATAGAAAGATGTTCAATGCCTTGCCCAATCACACAAGCTGGGAAGCAGCAAAGAGAGCTATGATTCAGTCAAGTGTTTGACTGCAGATCAGGCATTCTTTCTGCTACAGCACATTTTCCATTTTGAAATCTTTCCTGTGCTCTTCCTGGAATGATTTTTAAGCCTTCTTCCAGTCCCCAGCTTACCTGGTACTGTGAAATCCTGAGTGTAGATGATGTCGTCCTCAATGTCAAAAAGGTCATCGTCCTCTTCCTCATTGTAGCCATGCAGATCCTCCAGATAAGGCACCACTGTCATACTTCGCCACCTGTCCTTGGTTTCTGGGCTGGGAGGAATGGGGACCAGGGCTTCTGCCTGGGGGTGTTTCTTACGAAACCAGCTGCAAGAGACCAAGAAATGGTCAATTCTGGTCAAACTGATGGGGTGACTATTACTCCCATCTAATCCTTGATGCCATATCTAGAATTACTGGTGTACAGAGTCTCTGTATGGTTTGAAAAAGGAGCTGGTTAATTTTAATCTTAGAATTTTAAATGGGGCACTAATGGTTGATTCACTTTCTCACAGTCCTATAGTTAAGTCTTTGTAAGAAGCTGAACTTGAAATCAAATCTTCCTTATTTCAAGGCCAACTCTCTGCATATTACTGTCATACTACCTCTTAGTAACTGGGCAATGTAGTCCACAGAACAGTTGTGAAAGGGACATTAAAATTGTGAGCATAAAATACTTTTAAACATAAGTTGATTGTAAAAGTAAGCTAATGTTACTATTATAATTATATATATATATATATATTACTATTATAATTATAATAACCTGGAAATAAAATCACTTTGATTTTATCATTTGAAAATCCTCTCTTCTCAAATCCTAAATAAATAATCCTTCCAGTTCCCCTAAAAAACAAAAAAGAAAGAAAAGGAAAAGGAGTTTATTTTGAACTATCCTATCTTCTCATACCATGCTTGCTTTTTGAACCAAAGGCTTTTCAGGCATGCCTTCCTTTCTTCCTCAGTAGCTTGATGTGTGAACATTGAAAAGACCAGATTCTTTAAGCCCTTCCTGACAATCAGAACAAATATATCAAGCACATTTTATGCTCCTGACTCTTTGGGGCCTGAGCATCAGATATCCACTCTACTGGTTGTGATGAAAGGTCAGGCAGAGGGGAGAGACCTCTGTAGCACACCTAGGACAGTACTGAGCAATCAGGGAAAGAATCAGGTTTCTGTTTCCTGAGCTTTTTAAAGTTCTAGATCAGAAGGGCTTGGCTATGAGACTCTATAAGAATCAATGAACCTTGTAGGCCCCGAGTTCTTCATCTTCAGATGGGTGACAGGGAGTTTGGGGTAGAGGGGAATAATGTATGTGGAAGATGTTAACTAGATCTCTAAGAGTCCTTCCATTGGTCCCTCTTAAGAAACCTTAATTTGTAGTGAGCCCCACTGGAGCAAAATGGAATTTAGGGAGTTAAACTCAATGATTCCTTAGGAACCAATCAACAAAAGAGAAGGGTTCAATGAATGAAGGACTTCAAAAGCCTTCTTGTTCCGGAGCAGCTGAGTCTTGGTAAGATAGAAAACTAGCATCAGGTCCCCCTAGGATGAGGCACAAAGGATATATATGAGCCAATAGGAGACTGGGGACAGAGCTCCAGTACCAATACTTCCTGGCTGTGTGACCATGGGTAAAGCTCTTCAAAATTTAATAGTTTCATCAATAAAAAAGATCAAATACTGGTACAATCTATTTGATAGGGTTGTTATGCAGAAAGCCCTTTGTAAACCTTAAAGCTTTATAGAAATGGAAGTTATTATTACAGTGAATACCCAAAGCAACTCTGCAAAAGTGTAAGTTGCAAAGCTAGTGCCAATCTGCATTGACAGGGAGTATCCTAATACCAGTGAAATCACAGGTCCCTCTCCTAAAACTACGAGCAATCTTTTTTTTTTTTTTTTAATATATTTTAGTATATACTTGTGTTCTTTTTGTCCACTCCAGTAGACACTTATAAAACTGAGATATGAGAGGTAGGACTAAGCCAGAACTTGAAAAGATGATTTAATTACCCTCTCTATGCTGACCATTTTTTTAAATTTTTTTTTTATTTTAAGCTTTTTATTTGTATAACAATATGTATGGGTAGTTCCCCAACCTTGATCTTTACAAAGCTTTCCAATACAAATTTTACCCCCAGTTCCCTCCCCTCCCCTAGATGGCAGGAAGTCCACTACATGTTAATAATGTTGAAATGCTTGAGAAGTTATGCAAGAAATATCCTATCTACAAGAAAAAAAAAGAATCAGAGAAAGGCAACACAGTGCAAGCAAATGTCAATAGAGATCATGAAAATGTTACGTTGTGGTCCATATTTCATGTCCCTCTTTCTGGGTGTATATGGTTTTCTTCAGTGAACAACTGGAACTGGTTTGAGACAATTCTTTATTGCAGAGAGCCATGTCCATCAGAATTGATCATCATGTAATACTGTTGTTGCTGTGCATGATGATCTCCTGGTTCTGCTCGTTTCACTTAGCATCAGTTCATGCAAGTCTCTCCAGGCCTCTCTGAAATCGTCCTGCTGGTCATTTCTTACAGAGCAATAATATTCCATAACATTCATATACCATAATTTATTCAGCCACTCTCCAATTGATGGGCATCCATTCAGTTTCCAGTTTCTAGCCACTACAAAAAGGGCTGCCACAAACATTCTTGCACATGTGGGTCCCTTTCCCTCCTCTAAGATCTCTTTGGGATATAGGCCCAGTAGAAACACTGCTGGGTCAAAGGGTATGCACAGTTTGACAACTTTTTGAGCATAGCTCCAAATTGCTCTCCAGAATGGTTGGATCCGTTCACAGTTCCACCAACAATGTATTAGTGTCCCAGCCCTCCCACATCCCCTCCAACATTCATCGTTATCTTTTCCTGTCATTTTA
>JAJPUD010001261.1:329775-364123 GCA_023553655.1 Myrmecobius fasciatus | reverse complement strand
TTATTGGGAATGGTTTTAGTTTGTCTCCATTACATATGATGCTTGCTGATGGTTTTAAATAGATGCTACTGATCGTTTTAAGGAAAACCCCATTTATTCCTATACTCTCTAGTGTTTTTAATAGGAAAGGGTGTTGGATTTTGTCAAAGGCTTTTTCTGCATCTATTGAGATAATCATATGGTTTTTGTTAATTTAGTTATTAATATAATTAATTATGCTGATAGTTTTCCTAATATTGAACCAGCCCTGCATCCCTGGTATAAATCCTACTTGGTCATAGTGTACTATCCTGGGGATGACTTTCTGTAATCTCATTGCTAAAATCTTATTTAAAATTTTTGCATCAATATTCATCAGGGAAATTGGTCTATAGTTTTCTTTCTCTGTTTTTACCCTACCTGGTTTAGCTATCATATGCTGACCATTTTCAAATCTACCTTAGCCTGACCCAAATTCTGTTGATCTCCATATACCTTTCAGACATCTCAAACTGGATGTCGTGGAAATCTTTAATTGAACGTGTCCAAAACTGATTTCATTATTTTCCCTTAACCCCTCCCCCATAACTATAGAGGGCAACATCATGCTCCCTTAGGCTTGAGGGTTTCTATACTCCTCTCTCTCATGTCCCACATCTGGGCCAAGGCCTGGAGATTTCACACTTCTCCAATATGCTCCCTCCTCTCTATTGATGTTGCAACCACCCTGGTCTAGGCTCTCCATCACTTGAGGCTGGGAATATTGCAATAGCTTGCTGATACTCACCGGTCCCTAACAGCAAATGAGTTGGCTTGCCTCAAGTCTCCTTCCACTATAGTCCATCCACCCACCAAAGTGGTTTTTCCTAAAGTGCAGGTCTAACCTTGTCAGTCCCTTATTCAATAAACTCCAGTGGTTCTTCAGGATTGAATGCACAATTCTCTTCAGTATACAAAGCCCTTCATAACTTAGATCCTTTTTACCTTTTCCAGTCTTAAAAAATATGTAAACATATTTTATATTGGATTACTTGCCATTTTGGGGAGAGAATGGGGAGAAGGGGGGTAAAAATTTGGAACACAAGGTTTTGCAAGGGTCAATGTTGAAAAATTATCCATGCATGTTTTGAAAATAAAAATCTTTAATAAAAAGAAAGAAAAAAAAGTGTAAAAAAGTGTGTAAAAAGGTGTAAAACATGTTTCTCTATGCTATATATTCTTTGCTCCAGTGACACAGACTTCCTGGCTCTTCAATGTATAAGACACTCATTTCTTAGCCACAGGGATTTTCTCTGGCTGTCTCCATGACTGGGAATGCTCTCTCTCCCCATCACTGATCCTTGGCTTTCCTGACTTCCTCTGAGTGACAACTAAAATCCCACCTTTCACATGACATCTTTTCCAATCCCTCTTAATTCTAATCTATTCCCTATGTTAATTTTCTCCTATTTATTCTGGACATAAGTTTCTTTGCAAATATTTGTTTGCTTGTGGTCTTCTCCCAGTACTTAGCATATAGCAGGTGTTTAATAAATGTTTACTGATTGACTGACAAACTAGGACAGAATATGGGGTCCCCACCAAGTCACCACATCTTTGTTTGCATCTTTAAGATGGACACTGTAGAAGAGTGACAAGAGACTCAGGGTCAGTAACCCTCTATAAAGTTGAGGTATTTAGTGTGTGAGATATGACTAGTAACACACATACTACCTACCCTCAACAAGATTATTGTGAGAGAAGCACTACAGAAATTAGAGTTGTTAATAATTTTCTGATTTTAACTGGGCCCGAGTAGAGTGATGCTTAACTGTCCATTAAGAGGAATTTTTTTTTTCTCCTGCACAGTCACACTTGGCTGAATAGTGATAACTATTTTATCCTTTGTCCTATTTTATCTCCCTGGAGTTTTACTACTATTTAATACATCATATATTATGTGATTCTGATTTCCCATCTGTCCAGCCAAGAATATGAACAATATGGGTTTTCATCTGATCAAGAGGCAGATGGTCTTTAATCATGTTAGTCTCAGAGGCCAACGAGGAGTATCTCTTTACAATATCCAATGTTTGTTCTACCTGTTCCTCTAGGTTTAGCTACTGGTGAAAAAAGGGACTTGAAGTACACTCTTCAGGGTCTAACTTTAGGGGTCCTAGAATTGTGGAAAATGCTCAAAAAACACTGAACCATGAGTTGGAAAGCCAAGGTTTTCCCTACCAGGCTCTGCCACTGGTTGCCGTGTAACTTTGGGTGGATTGCTCTGTTCCTTAATCTATAAAATGAGAATAATATAACAACATGTGTTCTACCTGCTTGTCCAGAATGGTTACTTTTCAGGGAATGAAAATAGATTGTACAGAGTGATATGTTAAGAGTTTCAAGATGAAATAACGACAAGAAGTGAAAGTCAAAAACGAGAATTTCAGAGCTATAAGGAACTCAGAGCTCATCTAACCTAACTTTTAGCTTAATTAGCATTCTGACTGGGTGGTCAATTAAAAAACATTTATTAGGGGGCAGCTAGGTGGCGCAGTGGCTAGAGCACCAGCCCTGAAGTCAGGAGGGCCTAAGTTCAAATCTGGTCTCAGACACTTCCTAGCTGTGTGACCCTGGGCAAGTCACTTAACCCCAATTGCCTCAGCAAAAAGCAAAAAAAAAAAAAAAAAATTTATTAATCATCTACTATGTGCCAGGCACAGTGGTAAGTACTGAGAATAGAAACGACAGTCTCCATTCTCAAGGATGTAACAATCGAATGGAGGAGACAATATCCAAATAATTATGTCTAAAGATATGTACTGGATAAATTAGAACTAATCAATGGAGTGAAGGCAACCAAAGTAAGAGGGATTAGAAAAAGTTTCACGTAGAAGGTAAGATTTTGGCTATTATTTCAAGGAAACCAGGGCAGCCAAGAGTTGGATATAGGAGGGAAAAAAGTCCAGATGAGGGGACAGTCAGAAAAAAATGTCCAGATAGGACATAATGGTTTTTTTATTCCCCCCCAAATTATAGCAAGGAGGCCTGTGTCACTGGGTGATAAAATATGGGAGTAGGGGAGAGTATACAGAATAAGAAGACTTGAGGGGTGGGGGAACTGAGAAACCGAGGAACATATAGAGGATTTCACATTTCATCCTGAAGATAATAGGGAGCCTCTGGAGTTTAGAGAAAAGAGGAGAGGAAATATGAATGAAGAAAAGAGGGGAAGGGAAGAGAGGTTTTTTTTGTTGTGGGTCAGAATGAGATGACCAGATCTTCCATTTAGAAGATCACATTGCCAGATGAGTGAAGGATGGACTGGAAGAGAAGAATCTTGTGGCAGGTAGATCAACCAAAAGACTATTACAATATTTCAGGCAGAAATTGATAAAGGTCTGGGTTGGGCTTATGTCAGTGTCAAAGAAGAAGAGGAGAGCATATTGGATAAATGTTATGAAGATAAAAATCAACAGGTCTTGGCAAGAGATTGGATACTAGTGTGGAAGGGATTAGGGGGAAGAAGGGTATGAGAGCATGGAGCTGAGGATGACCCCCTAGAATGTGAGCTTGGGGGACTGGGAAGATGGTGATATCTTGACAGTAACTGGAAAGAGGGTTTTTGGGGAAAGATAATGAATTCTAGTTGACATGTTGAATTTAAGATGTCTGCAGGATATTATATGTTTATAGGCATTTAAAAAGTTACTGGAGATGGGCTGGAGGTGAGCAGAGATGTTATGGCTGAATGAGAAGATCTTTAGAGAGGTGAAAATTGACTCCATGAAGGCTGATAAGATTACCAAAAGAAACACTTGTTCAATCATTTTCAATTGCTGACTCTTTGTGACCTCATATGGGGTTTTCTTGGCAAAAATACTTAAGTAGTTTTGCCATTTCCTTTACAAACTAATTTTACAGATGAAGAAACTGAGGCAAAGAGGGTTAAGTGACTTGTTCAGGGTCACACAGTGTCTGAAGTCACATTTGAACTCAGGAAAATGGGTCTTTGTTGCTCCAAGACCAAGCTCTGGAAGGACTCCTCTGACTAGTGGGCCTGGCTTTTGCTGGAGGAAGATTTAGCAAAGGATGGGCAGGAGAGGTCAGAGGCCAGAGGAGTACTCAGGAGAACAGAGACAATAGCACGAATCAAGAAGGGCACGAGGACAATGTCAAAAGCTATAGGATGAATAAAGGAGGATGAGGATGGAGAAGAGGCCACTGAATGTCAGCAACAAGAGATTGTTAACTTTGGGGAGACCAATTTCGGTTGGATGATGTCAGAAGTCAGACTAAACTGGTAAGAAGAAAATGAAAGGAAGGAGAGCCATCTGCTTTCTATGATGTTCTGAAGGAGTTTAGCCACAAAAGGGAGGAGAGCTATGAGGCAATAGAGCAAGTAAGCATCTTTGTTTTTTGAGAATAAGGTAGACATAATCAGACTTATAGGTCCTAGGGAAGTGGTCAACAGACAGGGAGAGATTAACGATTAGTCACAGTGAGGATGACAGAAGGGGCAGTCTGTTGGAGAGAAAGGATAAGCTGTGCATGCAGAAGGATTTTCCTTGAAGAAACAGGAAAGAAAGAGATAGTGGCAGAATACATCTAGGTAGGTCATGTGAAATGAGGATCAGTGGAATTGGAACTCTTGTCAAATGGTTTTCATATTTTCAGGAAAATATGAAGCTAGATTCTTATCTAAGGGGATGGGAAATTTTAGGAGGAGTGATAAAGTTTGGAATAATTGTGTTGGTGGAGTAGTGAGTTAGGGAGATGTTAAGGACTGTATTGTAGAGGGTGTGCCCAGTGGAGGTTATCCAACATAAATTGCTAGCTACTGACCTAGTCAATAGCTACTTAGTACACTAGATAAGAATGCTGGGCCTACAATCAGGATGATGAGTCTTCCTGAGTTCAAATATAGCTTCAAACAGTTACTAGTTGCATGTGACCCTAGGCAAGGCACTTCACTCTGCCTCAGTTTCTTCATCTGTAAAATGAGCTGGAAAAGGAAATGTAATATCTTTGCTAAGAAAATCACAAAAGGGAGAATGAAAAAAAGTCGGACAAGACTTTAAAACAATCATCAGGACCCCAATCCAATAAAATGGGGGGGGGTAATCTTCACAATACTGGCTTATAAAAGTTGTTTAAAGTTCTCTGAAAATAGGAATTTCAATGATTATTTGTAGAATTAATTCCGCAGCCTTGCTGTCCTAAAAAGAGGAAAAACAGATTTTTTTTCCCCTTTTAAAAACTGCTTGTAGTTTTTTTTTTTTTCCCCCTTAAGAAATAGTGAGTGAAGTTCACAGCACTGGAGGGGGTCGATGGAAAGAGACTCCCAGGGGATTAGCTAGGGAACTAGCAAAGGGCAAGCCTCCTAAGATATGGAAGCTGACCCCATCTCTTTAGCTTCCCCTTCTGTCTGATTTAAGCAGGCCAGTTAATCATCGGCCTGTACAGAGCCATCTGGGCTGCTGAAACCATTCATTCATGTCCTCTTCTGGAAGAGCTCAAATATTTCCATATGTATTTATGTTAATGAAGACAGAACTGACCGAGAGGGGGATTTAATTAACTACAAAGAGACCAGTAGGAGGGATGTTCTCAAGACTAAAAGAGGAGATTCAAACACCTGGCATCTATAGTTTGTTTACTGGGAAGCTGCATGTTGGCTCAAGTGCCAATGACCTAAAGCAAGCTGTGGATTCTGTCAGGGAAGAGCTTCCTGAGAGCTTAGGATGTAGTGGAAAATAGATCCTGTAATCCCTTAAGAGCTATCCTCAGGAAGTCTTCTCCAAGCAAGTCAGACCTCCTTCCTTTCCCACCATCCTCCAATATCCCAGTCAGGCCCTTGGAGAGGAGAAAAGGAAGGTTTCCTTCTGTATTTGTCTTTCTGCTTAACAGGCTTATCTTATCACCTCACCTAGATAACATGGTACCTTGCTGGATACCATGGTGACAGGTACCATAGAAACAAGGCCCTTGATTCATTCAAAATGGAGACAGTCCATTAACATTCACTCAAGTGAGTCAGAAGAAAGTGACCATTTGGAAAAATCTGCCTGTTTCCCACTGCCAGTCCTCAATGGAGTGGTTATTTCAAGTAGTTTATTTTTTGCCTCCAAGGGCCATGAGCTTCTTGGAGACTGGATACAGAGTTTTAGTGGTTCCATTGCAAAGGTGAGCTTTGGAGTAGGCAAAGTGCCTTTATGTGATTTCCATCAGGTCAGCCAGATTCCAAAGTTTATAGTCAAGTCATAGCCCTTCTCTATCAGGATAACTGTAAAGGACTGGGGAGGGAAGAGGATTTTTTTCATCAGTCCCCCGAAGGCAATTTTCTGTCCCAAAGCCTGAATTTATTTATCTTGTTAAAAGAGCTTTAAAAGACCGACACAATAACAAAATCATAATCTCCTGTCTCCAAGCTCTCAATTGTGTACAATGCTAAATTGTGCACACAAATTTACACAGAATTCCCAGCAAGCAGAGCTGCTGGGATTGAAGAGTGATGTCAAAGGACCTGAGCAGGAGAGGGAGAATGGAGAGGGGGGAAGGAAAGAAAGAGGGAGAGGTGTCAAGGAACACTCGGAAGAGTCTCACTCTTGAAAAAGGTAGATTTATATTATACAGCAAAGGGAGCTCTCTTCACCTCCCAACCTATTAGGGGGCTTGGCAGCAAGATGTAGAGGCAACTATGTATTAGGAATAAATCACAGAACACTATTGATAGAATCTCCCTTAAAGCACAGTCACAGCACATTAGAGGGCCATTAGAATACAGAATGGCAGAGCTGGGAGGATTCTCGCCTCACCTAAATAGTCCCTTACTTTAAAGGAGGAGAAACTGAAGTTCAGATTGGAAAATGACATCCACTTATTTAGTTGAAAGACCAGAATCCCACATCTTTTGATTATACCTGTTTCCCACTATCCAAAAAATATTGAATTAAGTGATTTTTACCCAAAATTAACCCTTTTGTTACACAGCAAAAAGAAATAGAAAAAGGGACCATAGAGGTGGGTAGGAAGGTACTACACACGAGCCCAGGAACTCTTACCACTCCACAAAGTCAATTAAATGAAAAGGCACCAGTCAGGCTGGTGGCTCAACAAAACCATGGGATACCTTTGTTCAAAGAGTCACAGGAATTGAAAAACCTTCTGGGTGACAAGAAATGAAATCTTGCCAGGAAGGCAGGAATGGCAAGAGAAATCAGCATTTAATGTGCACTTTTCATCTGGCAGCTCATACAATTATTATAATTCAAATCCTTATTCTTTTAACATCAGGACTTCCTTATTACTGTTAAGTCATACTTGCTCCTCTACAGCAAAGAAAGTCACTAGAGAAGCAACTACAGTGTTTGGGTCCTTGTTACTTTTAAGGAGAGGAAGGACCATTAATTTGGCAATCCTACAGAAAGCAGATCTTTAGCTGTATGCAGACTGTACCTCATGAATAGCCCTCAAGGAGCCACCAAAGGTATTCATTGTCAGACTAAATCACTCAGAATCCACATTATTACTTTTACTGATCTCCTCCCTCCCTTCACCTGCTCCCTCCATGGCTTTCCTGAGTACAGCCTCTGAGTCACTATATTATATTAACTTTAAACAAAGGCTACAGTTCAACCCTCCCCTTAACCTTTGCCACCCCCACCCCTAGCCACAGCTGTTAAGAAATAAATCCTCCCTCATTCAAACTTCAGCAACTGCTTTCCAGCTGCTCCTTCAACAGAATCTACCCCAAGGTCATAGACAGGATTCAATTACCAATGGGCATAGGATATGAAGTTAAAAGGCTAGGTATTCAAGGATCTCTGTTTCTCCCCCACCATCACCCCAGCACACACACAGACACACCCCCTCCTCAACCTTTGGGCCAAAATAGGGAAATCAGATTCAACAAAAGGAAATGGGCAAAGATGATAGATCTGGCACTGAAAATGACCTTATGGGTCATTACACTTCCATTCTTATTGAAGGACTGAGAAGCTGAGGGGCAGGCTCCTTGACAGATGTACATTTTGCTCTGAGAACACCTGGTGTATGCTCACAGACAAGCAGAAAACAACTGCTGGAGAGGGGGAAGTGTGCACCTTGGATTTCAGGTGAGCCCCAGCCTTGCCTATTGTGTAAGTGGGGCCTGAGTTGACAGTCTCTTTTTAAGATTTAGAGCCCACTTGTTGTATCAGATCTAAAACTACATTATAAAGCAGCAGTCTTCAAAACCATTTGGTACTGGCTGAGAAATAGAGTAGTCGATTAGTGGCATAGGATAGAATCACAGGACAAACTAGGCAATAACTATAGCAATTTAGTGTTTGATAAACCCAAAGACCCCAGCTTCTGGGATAAATACTCACTATTCGACAAAAACTGCTGGGAAAATTGGAAACTAGGGTGGAAGAAATTAGGGCTTGACCCACACCTAACACTACATACCAAGATAAGATCTAAATGGGTTCATGATCTGGATATAAAGAGTGATATTATAAGTAAATTAGAGGAACGTAGTATAGTTTACCTCTCAGACCTGTGGAGATGGAATAAATTTATGTCCAAAGAAGAACTGGAACTCTTCATTGAACACCAGATAGATAATTTTGACTATATTAAGTTAAAAAGTTTTTGTACAAACCACCTCCAATTGTTCACTGAAGAAAGCCATATACACCCAGAGAGAGGGATGTGAAATGTGGACCACAACATAACATTCTCATATTCCTTGATTGATGTTTGCTTACATTGTGTTTCCTTTATCTGATATATTTTTTGTGTAGATAAGATTTTTCTTGCACAACAATGATAAGTTTGGAAATATGTATACATATATTCAATTTGCCAATATTTTAACATAATTAACATGTAGTGGATATCCTGCCATCTAGGGGAGGGGTGGGGAGTTGGGGGGAAAATCTGTAACAGAAAGCTATGTAAGGGTTATTGTTGAAGAATTACCCACACATATGTTATGCAAATAAAATAAAATAAAAATGAAAAAAAAAGTTTTTGTACAAACAAAACTAATGCAGACAAGATTAGGAGGGAAGCAATAAATTGGGAAATCATTTTTACATTTAAGGCTTCTGATAAAGGTTCTCATTTCTAAAATATATAGAGAATTGTCTCATATTTTTTTTTTAAATTAAATTTTTTATTTTATTTGCATAACATATGTGTGGGTAATTCTTCAACAATAACCCTTACATAGCTTTCCGTTACAAATTTTTCCCCCCAACTCCCCACCCCTCCCCTAGATGGCAGGATATCCACTACATGTTAATTATGTTAAAATATTGGCAAATCGAATATATGTATACATATTTCCAAACTTATCATTGCTGTGCAAGAAAAATCTTATCTACACAAACGATATATCAGATAAAGGAAACACAATGTAAGCAAACATCAATCAAGGAGTATGAGAATGTTATGTTGTGGTCCACATTTCGCATCCCTCTCTCTGGGTGTATATGGCTTTCTTCAGTGAACAATTGGAGGTGGTTTGAAACATTTCATTGTTGAAGAGAGCCATGTCCATCAGAATTGATCGTCATATAGTACTGTTGTTGCCGTGTATAATGATCTCATGGTTCTGCTCATTTCACTCAGCATCAGTTCATGTAAGTCTCTCCAAGCCTTTCTGAAATCATCTTGCTGGTCATTTCTTACAGAACAATAATATTCCATAACATTCATATACCATAATTTATTCAGCCATTCTCCAATTGAAGGGCATCTATTCAATTTCCAGTTTCTAGCCACTACAAAAAGGGCTGCCACAAACATTCTTGCACATGTGGGGCCTTTTCCTTCCTTTATGATTTCTTTGGGATATAAGCCCAATAGAAATGCTGCTGGGTCAAAGGGTATGCACAGTTTGATAACTTTTTGAGCATAGCTCCAAATTGTTCTCCAGAATGGCTGTATCCGTTCACAGCTCCACCAACAATGCATCAGTGTCCCAGCCCTCCCACATCCCCTCCAACATTCATCATTAACTTTTCCTGTCATTTTAGCCAATCTGACAGGTGTGAAGTGGTATCTCAGGGTTGTCTTGATTTGCATTTCTCTGATCAATAGTGATTTGGAGCACCTTTTCATATGACTATAAATAGTTTTAATTTCATCCTCTGAAAATTGTCTGTTCATATCCTTTGACCATTTATTGATTGGAGAATGGCTTGAATTTTTGTAAATATGAGACAATTCTCTGTATATTTTAGAGATGAGACCTTTATCAGAACCCTTAAATGTAAAGATGATTTCCCAATTTATTGCTTCCCTCCTAATCTTGTCTGCATTGATTTTGTTTGTACAAAAACTTTTTAACTTAATATAGTCAAAGTTATCTATCTGGTTTTCAATTAAGAGTTCCAGTTCTTCTTTGGACATAAATTTATTCCATCTCCATAGGTCTGAGAAGTAAACTATATTACGTTGCTCTAATTTACTTATAGTATCACTATACCCAGATCATGAACCCATTTAGATCTTATCTTGGTATGTGGTGTTAGATGTGGGTCAAGCCCTAATTTCTTCCACACTAGTTTCCAGTTTTCCCAGCAGTTTTTGTCAAATAGTGAATACTTATCCCAAAAGCTGGGGTCTTTGGGTTTATCAAAAACCAAATTGCTATAGTTATTGCCTAGTTTGTCTTGTGATTCTATCCTATTCCACTGATCGACTACTCTATTTCTTAGCCAGTACCAAATGGTTTTGATGACCGCTGCTTTATAATATAGTTTTAGATCTGGTACAGCAAGTCCACCATCTTCAGCCTTTTTTTTCATTAATCCCCTTGAAATTCTAGACCTTTTGTTTTTCCAAATGAACTTTGCTACTATTTTTTCTAGGTCTGTAAGATAATTTCTTGGGAGTTTGATTGGTATGGCACTAAATAAGTAAATTAGTTTGGGTAGTATTGTCATTTTTATTATATTCGCTCGTCCTACCCATGAGCATTTTAAGTTTTTCCAATTGACTAGGTCTGATTTGATTTGTGTGGAAAGTGTTTTGTAATTTAGTTCATATAGTTTCTGACTATCCCTTGGCAGATAAATTCCCAAATATTTTATACTATCAACAGTTATTTTGAATGGAATTTCTTTTTGTATCTCTTGCTGCTGAACTTTATTGGTAATATATAAAAATGCTGATGATTTATGTGGATTTATTTTGTATCCTGCCACTTTGCTAAAGGTGTGAATTGTTTCTAGTAGTTTTTTAGTTGAGTCTCTAGGATTCTCTAAGTATACCATCATGTCATCTGCAAAGAGTGATAATTTGGTTTCTTCACTACCTACTCTGATTCCTTTTATCTCTTTTTCTTCTCTTATTGCTAAAGCTAACATTTCTAATACAATATTAAATAGTAATGGTGACAGTGGGCAGCCTTGTTTCACTCCTGATCTTATTGGGAATGGTTCTAGTTTGACTCCATTACATATGATGCTTGCTGAAGGTTTTAAGTAGATACTACTTATCATTTTAAGGAAAAGCCCATTTATTCCTATACTCTCCAGTGTTTTTAATAGGAATGGGTGTTGGATTTTATCAAAGGCTTTTTCTGCATCTATGGAGATAATCATATGATTTTTATTAATTTGGTTATTGATATAATTGATTATGCTAATAGTTTTCCTAATATGGAACCAGCCCTGCATTCCTGGTATAAATCCTACTTGGTCATGATGTATTATCCTGGGGATGACTTTCTGTAATCTTGTTGCTAAAATCTTATTTAAAATTTTTGCATCAATATTCATTAGGGAAATGGGTCTATAGTTTTCTTTCTCAGTTTTCTCCCTACCTGGTTTAGCTATCAGCACCATATCTGTGTCATAGAAGGAATTTGGTAGTACACCTTCTTTCCCTATTTTTTCGAATAGTTTATATAGTATTGGGATTAATTGTTCCTTGAATGTTTGGTAAAATTCACATGTAAATCCATCTGGTCCTGGGGATTTTTTCTTAGGGAGTTGATTAATAGCTTGTTCGAATTGTCTCATATTTATAAGAATTCAAGCCATTCTCCAATTGATAAATGGTCAAATATAAATAGACAATTTTCAGATGGTGAAATAAAAACTATTTCTAGTCATATGAAAAGGTGCTCCAAATCCTATTGATCAGAGAAATGCAAATTAAGACAACTCTGAGGTACCACTACACACCTGTCAGATTGGCTAAAATGACAGGAAATGATAATGATGAATGTTGGAGGGGATGTGGGAAGGCTGGGACACTGATGCATTGTTGGTGGAACTGTGAATGGATCCAACCATTTTGGAGAGCAATCTGGAACTATGCTCAAAAAGTTATCAAACTGCATACCCTTTGACCCAGCAGTGTTTCTATTGGGCTTATATCCCAAAGAGATTTTAAAGGAAGGAAAGGGACCCACATGTGCAAGAATGTTTGTGGCAGCCCTTTTTGTAGTGGCTAGAAACTGGAAACTGAATGGATGCCCATCAATTGGAGAATGGCTGAACAAATTATGGTATATGAATGTTATGGAAGATTATTGCTCTGTAAGAAACGACCAGCAGGACTATTTCAGAGAGGCCTGGAGAGACTTGCATAAACTGATGCTGATCGAAGTGAGCAGAACCAGGAGATCATTATACATGGCAACCACAAGACTATATGACGATCAATTCTGATGGACATGGCTCTCTTCAACAATGAAATGTTTCAAACCACTTCCAATTGTTCACTGAAGAAAGCCATATACACCCAGAGAGAGGGATGTGAAATGTGGACCACAATGTAACATTTTCATGCTCTCTATTGATGTTTGCTTGCATTGTTTCCTTTCTCTGATTTTTTTTTCTTGTAGATACAATTTTTCTTGCACAACAATGCTAAGTGTGGAAATATGTATACATATATTCGATTTGTCAAGTATTTTAACATAATTAACATGTAGTGGAGTACTTCCCATCTGGGGGAGGGGTGGAGACTAGGAGGGAAAAATTTGTAACAGAAAGCTTTGTAAGGGTTAATGTTGAAGAATTACCCATACATGTTTTGCAAATAAAGTTTTAATTTAAAAAAAAAAGATTTAGAGCCCAACAATTACAACTGGGAGCCTCAGGACCATGGGGTTAGCCCCTCCCCCAGCTCTTCAGTGAGCAAGCAGTACAATTATGCCTGCCTGTGACTGAGAAAATGAAGGAGACAAAGGCAAGACCGTTGTCTTGGAAACTGGGACTGATGGTAGATCTGGTCTCACCCCATCACTTTCAATTTTCTTTCAAGTGCTCCAGGAGAGTTATGGAAGCAAAGTTCCCCCACAGCAGCAGCTGCCTTTTGGCTAACAAAGCCCAGCAGAGGGCCAAGGGGCTGGTTGTCATTACTGTGGTGGAGTCGTACCCCATCTCTCTGCCACCTTCTCAGTGGGAGACCCCAGAGAGCCATACGACCTCAGGGAGGACGGAATATTTCCAGGATGTGAGGACCAGTTTAGGCTGCTGCAAAGTTAGGCAACTCTAGCCCTTCAGATGGCAGGAGGCTAAACAGCTCATGGCTGGAAGGCAGGTTAGATAGGAAATTTAGATGGGCCTTCTGGTGTTGATGAATTCTTAAAAGATTTTCTTTTATTTGGTAAATGGAAACCGGGCATCTGAGCCTTTTTCTCAAGCAGTCCATTTCAAATAAAACCATTAACTGATGCTTTGAGGGCTAGAGCAGCATTGTTTTAGATCAACTAAGATTTCCTAATCAAAACACTCAAAGCTAAAAAGGGAGGGTTTTCAAGTGATCACTCACTGTAGGATCATGAGTAGATTTACGTTTTCCTTAAAAGGAGCAAGCTGGCCAATGTTTGCTTTATATCTGCCAACCAGCTTATCCCAACCGAATCACTGGGGGGGGGGGGGAGATTTTTACTCTCTAAAGCTGCCAATCAAAAAAAGCAGAGGCAACAGAGGATCTGAGGGCTGTGATCAAGGAGAGGGTCACAAATTGGCATCTGATGTAAGGCAAAGCTCAGCCTGCTTCCAAGACAAATGTCAGGGTCTCACATCCCTCCTTGTGAGCTGGCACACAGGAGAATTAGTGAAGGGGCTGGGCCAACGCAGAAGACCTTTGTCATTTGCAAAGGCCAAATCAGTCATGAGACTGAGGGAGAAAGAGAAGTGTCCTGAAGCCCATTCCTGCCAGTCCAGAAGGCACAGACCAATTTCCCGGTATCTCAGCCTCACAAGGAGATGTTCTGTAGGAAAAGCAGCCTCTGTTATTGAAGCAGCTGTGCCCAATGAAGAGGAAAGTAATCCTGTCTTTCCAAACATGTGAGGTTTCCAATCCCTGGGGTCAACATCTCTGTTTGCACTCCCCGAAAGCTCTACCTTCCCACAATCTCTGGGGTCCTGGCTGGGAAATGTTGATGATTTTTTTTTTTTTTTTGCCATCAAAAGCAGGAGAAGAGATGCTAAAAAAAATTTTATAGACCCCCCCCCCCCCCAAACAATCTGGATAATAAACTTTAGTATTTGAAAATTTGAATCGAATAATTTTAATCCCACCTGCAAGATTCTTTCCTTATTTCTCCAAACTCAGCAAGCCCTAGAATAATGTTCTACAAGCAGCCTGCAACCTGCATCATGCACACCTGGATCAGGGGAAAGACGTGAGGATGTTTAGCCTGAAGAGAAGGGATGGGGGTGGGGAAGGCACGTCATAAGCACTGTCTTCGAGAATGGGAAGAGCTGCCTCATGAAAGGGATTAAACTCATCCTGCTCAGCCTCACTGGAGCATTTGTTACGAGAAGTTAGATTTCAGCTCAATATATAGAAAAACAATTAGAAGCCCACAACAATGAAATAGGCTACCTGGAAGGGAATTGAGCTCCCCATCCCTGGAAGCCTTCAGGCAGAAGTCAGATGACTCCTTTTCTGAGAGCTGCCAGAACACTGTAGCACCAAGAATACAACAACTGGGAACAGAAGATTTAGGCTTCTGTTCAAATTCACTTCCTAATTGCTTCTTCTCTCTCAGATTAAGTTTCCTCAGGTGACCCCCTGAGGGACTAGATGACCCCGAGATACTTTTTAGCTTTATATCATTATTTTAAATGACCTCCTTATCTTGCTAGAGAAAAGGAAAGGGAAGAAAAGAGGTAGCAGATACTTATTTCCTTTGTTCAAAGGTTCCACAGAAGAGCCAAAAAAGACTTTGGGATCATTTAGTCCAAACTCCTTATTTTATATAGGAAGAAATGAGCTGCAGAGAAACAAAGTGACTAGTTTAGCTAGTAAGTAACAGAGTCAGGCTTTGAATCCAGGTCCTGAGACTCCAAATTCAATCTCCTTCCCCTAGAGTACTGCATTGTCTTGTCCTCACCCTATCAGCCCTCAGAAGGCTGTTCCTGCTTCTTTGGTGACAGTCACTGGGCCTACAGGAGTGCAAAAAGCAAAAGAAAATGGGATGAGTGGTACTGGGGAAGGAATCTTTTAAAAAGACAATACTGGGCAGCTAGATGGCGCAGTGATTAGAGCACCAGCCCTGAAGTCAGGAGGACCTGAATTCAAATGTGATCTCAGACACTTCCTAGCTGTGTGACCCTGGGCAAGTCACTTAACCCCAATTGCCTCAGCAAGAAAGCATAAAAAAATAAAATAAAATAAAAATAAAAAGACAATACTCTGGAGATGGACCAAAGCCAATAGTTTTAATAGTAACACACCTGAAATCATGCAACCTATTTACAACTGAAACCAGACCAAAAAAGGGGAAAGAGAGAACAGGCTGAGTCAATAGGACAGGAGTGCCAGGAGAGATGACTTTCAAAGAGATTATGAAGCCAATACTTAAGGTAGCACTCAAACCTCTAGAGATAAATACACAGGTGACATGGTGATGAAGGCTGTTTTTGGTAAGCCTTTTCCCCCAAAAGGGAGCAGAGCTACAGATCAGTGGCTTACCTAATTCCCACAGTAGGGCTTCCCATCCTATATTAGTCCATGACCTTGCCTGCTTCCTGCTGTTCTAGGGCAACCAAAATGTTGAATCAGAAATGAAGTTCTCCATAAATCTTGTAAAGTTATTGCCTACTCTATGCTTCACATTTTGGGAAGGCCTCAATGCTAGTTGAACACAAAATCACCTAGCAGGCTGCTTGAAGCAGCTTTGGGGTGCAGATCCAACAACAAGGTCTTTCCATTTGTCACACCTGGACCAGACTAGTTAAATGAGTCTCCATGCTTTTACAAGAAGGTGAATCATGAAAAGAAACCTTGCTTTGGGGCACAACAGCTCACTGAAACCAATTTCTAAGAGCAGAAATCATTAGGTCTGGTTTCCACCCCAGGTTCTATAGCTGGAAGACCATGGACAGAGCACTGAACCTCTCCAGGCCTTCCTCTTCCTTAAGGCTGGGTCTGGCCAGGTTTTTCCCCATTTCACTCAATTCTAGGGGCTTCCTCTGACCTCTAGAATCAAATAGAAATGCTTCTGTTTAGCTTTCAAATTCTCTCTCCTTCCTCCACTGACATCCCACTAGGCCTTGGGTAAGTCTCTGCAGCTTCAATAGGTATCACTTCCTTTCCAGTAGTCAGGGATCCAGCTGATCCAGCCTCAGCTCTACCCCTCCCTCAAGGTATGCCATCTTCTCCCACCTCGGCTTTTATCCTAGCTAAGATGCTGGAAATTCACTGCCTCCCCAGGTCAAGATGCAACTCTAGCACCATCTTCTATATGAACTCTTTTCTTTTACCCCATACTCCCAGATGCTGGTGTTGATTTTTAACTGCATTGTATATATATGTATTGACTTTTTTTATATTCACATTATATATACTTGTTATATATGTCTTGTTGTCTCTCCTATGTAGGTTCTATGAGAACAGAGATTCGTTTTTGTACTTCTATCCCCAGCACCTAACAGTGCCTAAGCCATAGTAGGTACTTAGTAAATACTAGCATTGATTTCCTTAACTATAAAATGAAAGGGTTAAGTCAAGGATTCTTCAATTTTTTTTGCTTTATGGATCTTTTCAGCAATCTGGAGAAGCCTATGGACCCCTTTCTCAGAATATTGTTTTGAAATGCATAAAATAAAAGGGATACCAATTATACTGAAATGTTATCAAAGTAATAAAAAACAATTCCTGGTTCTCTGGCAAGAATCTGGATGATCTTTAAGATCCATTTAAACCCTCCAACTAATGAATCCGAGTCTGTATTTCAATTTAACAAACATTAATTAAGCACCTTGAATGAAGAAAGCATGGTACAGGGTGCTAGGGATACAGAGAGCTTTCATTCTACATAGGGACATACATGATTTATAGGTAAAGAAATGCAAAATGATCTTGAGGAGGTAGTAGGGAGGGTCAGAGCTTATCACAAAAGATGGCAGCATGTAAACTGAGCCACCATAGGGCCAGGAAGTCAATGAGCATTTATTGAGCACCTACTTTGTGCCAGGCATGAGGCTAAGTGCTGGGGATTCAAAGAAAGGCAAAAAAAAAGTCACTGCCCCAGAGGAGATTATGTACAAACAAACTATCTAGAGAATAAGGAGGAAACCATTAACAGAGGAAAGGCAGTAGGAATTAAGAGATGCTGGAAAAGGCTTCCTCTAAGAAGGTGAGACTGGAAGAAGTTAGGAAAAGCAGCAAGGGGAGATGAAGAGGGAAGGGATCCTAAGCAGGGGGTGGAGGAGGATGTTCTGAAGGAAGCTGGGACTCCAAGAGGTGGAGAGAAGGGATGCAAGCCAAGGCCTGGAGGTCTGAGGTGAAAGGTGAAGGCCCGTCTCCCTAACAGAGTTAATGAATACGGGAAAACCGAATGTCTAGAAAGGCAGACTGAAGCCAGGTGATGAAAGGCTTCAGATGCCAGCCTGGGTAGAGGGAGTAGGCAGCAAGTGAAGATTTTTGAAAAAAGGAGTCACTTGGTAGCCATTGCGACAACTTGCAAAAAAAAAAAAAAAAAAAGCATTGAGGGTCTGAACTAGTATACCCACCATTCAAATGAAGAAAAGAGGCAGGAGAGACAGTGTACGAGTACAACGGACAGCCTTAGCAATAGATTTGACTTGGGGAGGAAAAGAGAAGAGGTATGGAGGATTCGTTCCTAAGTTGTGAACCTGGATGACCAGAAGGATAGTGCTAGCTACAAGAGAGACAGGGACCTCTGGAGGAGAGCCAGGTATTTTGTCCTTATAGTTTGAGGAAAGAAACAATGAGGAGATGCTGAAATTGAATTGCTAATGGAATACCCAAGTAGAAAAAAGGAGCTCATGATTAGGATTAACTGTGAATCTTAAAGTCATCTGCAAAATGATAATTGAAAAACCCCTGGTGCTGCTAAGAAACCCGAGACAGATCAGAAAGATATCCCAGAAGAATTTAGGAAAAATCTAATGTCAGGAGTAGATCATGGATGGGGATCCAACTCAAAACGCTAAGGAACAGTTGGATAAGTTGGATGGGAATAAGCACAGATCAATGTTGAGTCAGGAGTAGTGGGACCTATGAAAAATCCCACTCCATTCTACTTCTTCCCACCTTTCTATTCATTTCAATTGACCTCACACTGAAGAGAGCAACTGGTGATTCCACATCTGCTTGGCAAAAGTTTCCCTTCCTACTTAAGACAGTCCTCTCCTGTTTTTGTTTTGGTTGGTTTTGAAATTAAAACTCTCCTTCCCTTGTGACCACTAAAAAAGGAATTGGAGACAGACAAATCAAAACACCTGGTGACATTAAACCTGCAGGCTTTATTTTCTTTCTCATAGCTGCCTCCCCTTACCATGATCCATATCCAAAACATGTAGAAACTTTATTTGTATCCCACTGGATTTGATTCTCAGCTAGGCTGTGCATTAGCTGTGTGGCCTAGAATGATCTACAGAGCTCTCCTCCGCCTAGAAGCTGTCGAGGTGATCACAAGGGGTTCTTCTGACTTGGACTCTTCCAAACTCAAGGCATTTCACATTCCCCAAATCTCAAGATATGGAAGGGGAGGCCCCCCCTAAAAGTATCTTCTCCAAAACACCCCTAACAAGTAGTGGGCCTCATTTGCTTCCACTTGAAACTCTTATGTGACTGAGAATCCACTACATCCTGGGTCAAACTATTTCCCTCTGGATCTGCTCCTCTTGTTAGGAAATTTTTTTGTTAGATCAAGCTAAAAAAGCTACCTCTCTACAAGGTCTACTTAATGCTGCATTTCCTAACAGTGTATGAAATTATGACCTGGGTTCAAGTCCCAAGTCTAGTTTGTGCCACCTTCAGCAAGCCATTTTAGATCCCCACCCTGAGTGTTTCCACATGAGTAAAACTAGGTGATTACTTATGTTAGCTCCTTTACAAGGCTGATATAAGGATGAAAGGAGATATGGATCACATATTTTGTAAAGTACTTTTTAAAAACATCAAGTGCCATACAGATGTCAGTTATCATTCCATTTGACATTTTTTGCTTAGAAATTTAAAATACCCAGTAGAAAGCCCCATATAAATAGATAAAATAAAAAATGGGAAGGAGAACAAAGGATAAGAGTGGGAATGACATATACATATATGTATATATATATATATCTCATCTAAAGGTACTATTAAGAAAAAGAGAGCTGACTGAAGGACTTCTACATGTTCATGGTCAATTACCGAGCAGAGGAGCCTGGGAGAAAGCTCAAATTTGTAGGAACACTCACTTGTGCTGCCGTATCTGCTGTATTGAAAATCTCTTGGATGGTTCATATTCAAGCATGCCTGGAAATGGGGGAAAAAACCATTAAGTTGTAAGTCTGAGGTGAAGAAAAAAGAACCCCAAATATGCTGTCCTAGTCTCTTCCCTTCTCAACCCCCAAATTGCTGCACCTTCTGTTCTTATGAGGCAACCCAGCAATTAGAAAAGGCAGCATTCTGTAGTGAAAGGGCCCTGGGCAAGAAGTCAGGAGAACTGGGCTCTGATTCAGCCAAGGCCACCTTACACGATCCTGGGCAGATCTTAAAGATCCAGTATCACCATCTATATTAAGGAGCTTTCTTACCAATTTCACAGGATTCTTGGGAAGATCACTAGAAATCTAAGCTACTGCCACAGTTCTTCCACTGGTCCCATTCTTGTACTTTCCTGAGGCCCAGAGAGTTTTTGAAGGCTAGGTCAAGAGAACACAAGCACTGGAAGGGCCTATAAACCAGAAAAGCCCATGGTACAAACCCAAAGACAAACTCTAGTTGTGCCTGACATTCCATAATCCCACCTTGAGTAGCTAGGCCTCTTGCCCCATCAAGGCTCAGGATAAATGCTACCTTTTGTCTCCTTCCAAGAAGCTGTTCTGGTTTTCCCAATTTGGAATTATCTCCCTAATCACTGTGTCTTTCATTTTGAATCTGTCCTATAATAAAACTCTGGGAACGTCATGTCTCCCTCAAATAAGATTTAGAAGTAAAAGGGACCTTAGGAGGTCATTTTATGGATGAGGAACCTGAAGCCCGGGGGGGGGGGGGGAGATAAAGGATGTCCCCAAAGACAAATAGGTTGAGTGTTGCAGAGCCAAAGTTTAAAGTCTTTAAACTCCTCCAACTCCAAAACCAAGGTTTTTCCCATTACACTTTACTTCTTCCCAAATGTACAGCTCTGCTTTGCATTGGCAGAATAGAAGCTCCTTAAGGGTAAGGACCTTGATACTTATTTTCTAAATCTATGTGCTAGGGGCTATGTGCTATGGGCCTGGTCCATAGAAGGTGCTTAATAAATGCTTCAAGAGTTGATGGATTGATTTGTCCAAAGAGGCTCATCACCAGAAGGATGGCCACAGTGATTCAGGAATTATCTACAAAGATGTGAAAGGGTGGAGGGAAGATCCAAAGTGGATGAGCTCATAGATCTTTTGAAACTGACATTATCATTATTATCATAATGTTGTTTGATAACCCATTTTTCTAGCTCCCAACTCATAGGTAGAAGCATCACTACAGCTGCAGTATGCAGAAGCTCAGCTCCTTGAACCTTTTTGCCACCTGCTGGACACCTTATATAACATGAATTAAACTGGATTCACTTCAACAAACATTTATTAATGTCTACTATGTGCAGGACTCTATTGTAGAGAATACAAATAAGACTACAATACAAGCTCTTCTCAACTCTCCTGGAGTTTATTTAATAATCAAGGTACTCTATACTGTTGGCTTTGTCAAGCAGGAAGTTGCCCCAGAAAAGCTAGGAGCGGAAGACAAACAGATCCAAGGTAATTTCTTCTAAATTATGGTGGAGGAGGGAGGAAGTAGGTTTCTCCCACATCATTTTGTAGCTCTCCTGACAATAACAAGCCTAAACTAAATAAACTAAAGCTTCAATTGACTTCACCACTGACTTCATCTCCTTTCTTTACAATAGAAACACAATTGGCTATAGCCCAACAATAAGCAGACAGGGGTTCACTTTTACTATTCTGTAACTTTCATCTTGACTTCTCCTCCAAAGACTAGGTGATAAAGGTGCCACCACAGTATTATATAATTTCTCTCCCAAAGTTCCTTATTACATTCGACTGGCGAGACGCATGCCAAATAAATGACTAGGGAGTATAGTACAGAGATATAATACTGATCTGAAAGGAGAGGCAAACCTATTTCTTTCTTGACTGTACATTTTAGAGAAAACTAGAAAGATCATTTATCAGAGAATCAATTTTACATATGATTTCTTCCAAGAAGGCAGCAATTTGCCAGTTAGTAGATCAAATTTGATTTAATATCACAAATATAGTTGCTACTACTAAAGAGTTTTGCATTTGGATTCCTCAAAGGGCCCTTTAGAAAAGAACACTTTGGCTGGGTTAGAATTCTAGGATAAAAAATACACCTTTTCTCCCAAGTTTACTAATCATAATTGCATCCAAAAATAAACTATCTTCAAGATGTTGAGTTGATCTAATTTGGAGAATTTATAGAAAGATTACAGATGAGAACTATACAGTATAAGACTTGAAGTATGTATAGTGAAATGCACCAAATAGTTGTATATCTTTGCATAAATCACGTTCCCTCTTTGGGTCCAAGTTTTCTCTTCTGTCAGTCAAACATAATCCTGGCCCCTCAGTGTCACATGTTTCACATAACAGTCATCTACTGAATCTTCTTCCCAGGCTATGGCTACTAAAATTTTCTCTACCTGAACCTTCTACATACACCCTGGACTTCAAGAAACCATGTCTCTATTCCCCCGTTAATCTACTCAACTTTGGAGTAGATTAACTTTGGAGTCATGGGAATCCAACACTTTTATTCTTGAGTTGAGTGCCATCTAAGCCATTTATTTCACTGTATTTACTAGCTGGTGCTAGACATCACACTATATCTTATTTCAACATTTCATCCAGCTGTCCACCTAGGCTATCTTGCCATCTAGTCTGCCATCAGTATGTTCATTCCCTTTCTATACTTTCCACTTCTGCAAGTGGAGTCAACTCGTTGTCCTACATAGCAACTCACCAACAGATTCTCCAGATCAATACTCTCCTATATATTGTCTTCTCTTTTTAAATATTTTTATCCTAGGGCTTAGAAGATAGTTTAATAAATGATGATTAATACATTTTTCATTTATTCATTAATTCACTGTAAGAAATGCAAGTTTATGGCAATACCAAGATGGTACAGTAGATAAGAGTGCTGGACCTGAAGTGGGGAAAGACTCGTCCTCCTGAGTTCAGATCTGGCCTCACTCACTCAGTAGCGGTATGACACCAGATATGTTACTTAACACCTTCTACCTCAGTTTCCTCCTCTACAAAATGAACTGGAGAAGGAAATGGAAAAATCACTCTAGTATCTTTGCCAAGAAAACCTCAAATGGGGTCACAAAAGGTTGGACACAATTGGAAAAAGGAGCAACAAAATTTTAAGTTGCTGTAGAAATTCATATTTTCATTGTTAGCACTGGGCCCATTTCTTTTTTAATTTCTACACATTTTCAGCTCCCATATGTTTCATTATCATCTCTATGCAGAGCACTCTCAGATGTATAGCTCCAGTCTTAGTCTCTCTCCTGACCCCAGACCCACCTACTGCCTCTTTAACACAGAGTACTAGATATACCTCTAAGGCAGCTCAAAAACAGGTCCAAAACAGAATTCCTTATCTCCTTCTCCAGCCCATCCCCTTTTGAGCTTCTCTATTTCTAATAAGGGTACCACCATCCTTTTTGTCAACCTAGGTTCACAACCTTGGAGCAATCTTCAAAAAAAATCTTCACTTGTCCTCACCCTACAGATCCACTAAGTTGCCAACCTTTGTTGATTCTCTCCGCACATTTCTCACACCCCACTCACACAGCTCTCCTCATTTTTCATCCAGACAACCACCTCCTAAATCAGTCTCCCTCCAGAAAGTTGGATGCTCATCTCATCATGTCACTTCTCAAAAAGCTCCAGTGCCTCTCTTTTCCCCTTTGGAATAAAATACAAACTCCTCTGCTTGGCTTTTAAATGCTTCACAACAGGGGAAGAAAGTATTTATTAAACTCCCACTATGTGCTAAATGCTTTACAAAATATCATCTCACTGACTCCTTATGATAAGACGCTGCTGTTATCCCCATTTTTCAGGTGAGGAAACTGAGGCAGAGTCTGAATGATTTGCCAAAGGTCCTGCCGAGAGAAAAGTCTGAGGCTGCACTGAAACTCAGGTCCTCCTGATGGCCCAGTTCAGCCCTATGGGCCCTTAATAAGATCTCTTCAGACTTAACACTTTTTGTTCCCTTTTATACACAATATCCCATTTCTACCTTTCCACAGTCTCCACTCTTCCCTCACTTCAGTTTCTCGGAATCCTGGTCTTCCTTCCAGTCCCAATTTCTAAGGAGGCTTTTCAAGGCCTCCTCTGAACCAATTACCATGTATTTACTTGGTACATATATATATTTTTTAACTTGTGTGTCATTTTCGTTCTTTGAAGGCAGTGTGACAGTTTGTTTTGGAGTCCGAATTCCCAGAAGCTAACAGACTACCTAGGACATAGCAGGTGCTTATTTATTGACTGATATAGGTAGGTAACTAGGAGAGAAAACTGATATTTTTAGGAAATACTTTTGTTGTCCCTACCTCCCTCCCCATCTCCAAAACAAACTGGCGTCTCAGGAGAGGGAACAGGATGGACAGCCTGCATAGCCCTAAGCCAGGATCTGCCTATCCCTTGGCCAAACTCCTCAGTATTTGAAGGAGCTCCCTGTAAGGAGGACAGTCCCCTCCACACAGCTACCTTAAAGCTTGCATGAAGCCTGCCTTCACTGCCACCTCCTTCAAGAATTGACAAAGCCAACAGACAAATAGGGTCAGAGGTGGGTTGAAGGATTTCAGAAAGCAAGGAGAAAAAAAATCTGTCTTATTCTTTAACGATCCTCACTGACAAGCAAAAGCTAGTGACTGAAGGAATATGAGCTGGTTTTTAACAGACCAGAAGGAAGGAGAAATGTCTGCAGAGCAGGACAACCTTTGGCTCATCTGGCCTCCTTCAGCCACTTCATCATGAAAGCCAGAGAAGGCCCAAGAAACAGAATGGCAGAAACTAGAGAGATAATACCCCTCAACCTAAGACTGGGAAAAATGAATCCTAAGGAAGTGACAAATATGCAAAGGACATTCCAAAGGACACAAAGACAAGTAGGACAACTTGGAAAGGAATATGCTGTTAGCTCTACATAATAATGAGTTTAAGAGACCTCTTTAAAAGACATAAAAATCCTTTTTTCCCTTGTTCTACTTTATATCTGTAAATGTTCTTTTTGTGTACAATACTTGTGATATATTAGGATTTTAGCAAATTAAATTTAAAAAGGAGATGAATAACTTGCATCTGGTCCCAGAGGGCACAAGCAATAGAAGTAGTCTGAAGCCAGACCCTCTCAGGTGCTTTCTGGATCTTTCTCAGACCTGGCCATCTCTTCAGGCCTCCATCAGAGGGAACACTCATAACTGCCTAACCCTGTTCCCCTTCTTCCCAATTTGACCACCTGAGAGGGAGGATGGGTTTAGAAAGGAGTTGTGCCTACAAAGCAATTAATAAGACAATACCGGGACATGAGGCAGAGGAGCTGGAAAAGAGAAGGAAGCAATTGTGAATTTTATGAGATCGAGATTAATAGCATCAGCTATGTATAGCTCTGGTGCGCAGAGGGGAGGCATTGTTCTCAGACAATGTAAAACTATGTTGGAAGCAAAGCAAGGAGATTTGGTCTCCAAAGCTGAAGTTTTTTTTTAGTGGCACTGGGGATTAAATGAGAAAGTTACAGGGACCAATTGAGCACAATGTTTTAACTGCCTGGCAAGAGTTTAAACAACTCCATGAAATTCAAATACCATGCATGAGACATTAAGTGGAAGTGAGTTCACTGCCAGGGAGCAGAGATAGAGTGGGGAAGGAATGGAGTCTGGTGGCAAGCATCCCAAAGAGTCAGTGGGAAACTTGGGTTTGTAGATAGACTGCTATCTGCTGTGCAACTGTCAGCAAGTATCTGTTCTCTGAGATTCAGACACCTATCTGTCTCCCATTGTAAAATGGGAGATAATATTTGAGTGATAGACTGAACTCGACTGGACACTGTCCAAGGGCTAGGGAATTAGACAGGAATAAAACCCTCCCTGCCCTTAAAGGGCTTAATTTCTATTGGGGTGGGGGATGAACAAAACATGTATACATGTAAATAAATGTTAAATATGTATTGCCAAATTGTTTACCCAATGCTTTTTGAATGAATTAAAGTGATTTGCCTAAGTCACATAACTAGCTAACACAAAACCAATACTCAAAAGTCAGGTTTGAATTCCAGATCCAGGATTCTATTTTAAGGACTTTTGGTTTCTTCAGGGTGGTTCTTTTTTCCAGTGATATAGCTCATTACCTACAACTCAACATATGGTCTCAGAATTGTTATGGCAAAAAAAAATTCATTGCCCTATTATCAATTAGTGAGGAGCCTCTCTGAACATGCTTGGTCCCTGGGGGGACAGAGTCCATCACTGGACCCATGTGCAAAGCCTTTCCAACTTCAGAGAACCAGGCCTTACTTACGCTCCACCGTCATGAGACTCCCCATGACAATATATCAGACCAAGCCTTTCAGTATTTAGTAGAGTACCCCTTTATATTTGGAGGAATTCTGGGGAAGCTAAAGGGTTTAAAGGAAATAAAGGACTTTTAATGTGAAGACAACTTATTTTAGAGTTCTCTCTCCTAGTCTGAGATACTTCCAAAGGAATCTGACTCATGACTTTTTGAAGGAAAAATACATTGATAAAGGCTCTTATAGACATGCTCCCTAAGTTAGGCACTAGAAATGATGATTATAATTCTCTGCTCCATCCCAATATCATGACCCTTTTATCAGGTTCCAAGCACAATTCCACTTTAACTTAACCAGGCCAATTCCTCTGAGGTTCTTGCAGCTATCACCTCTTTAAGAAGGGGAGAAGGAAGATGTTCTTTTCCTCTCTTCTCTCAGAGATAGGATCAATTACTAACCCTTTCAGTACTTTTCACCACAGAACATTTTATCTTTTTTCTATAAATACACACCTACAGCTCATTTCCTCAAGAGAATGAGGATAGTAAGACTTTACACAAAAAAGAGGTGGGGGGGAGACACAATCTTTAAAAGAATGAAAAATCTAGCATAGGATTAAAGGAAATGTAGAGGGGGGGCAGGGAGAGAGGTAGAGAGAGGATAGGACAAAGAATACAAAGAGAAGTCAGGAATAAAAAGTTTTAAAAAGCATCACTGAAAAATTTCCAAGGAAATGAGCAGAAGCAAAGGACTTAAGAGAAAGGGGTACAACTATTAAGGACTAGAGATTTATCGAGTTCAATTTCATTGACCATTAGAACTTTGAATGGGGATATTGGAACCCTAAGTTTAATTTGCTAAGTCAAGCTGATTCTTTAGCATTCAGGCCAGAAGCCAGTTCTGTCCTCCGAGGAGGAGATTGAACTCAATCTATTAGTAGGCAAAGGACAAACTAAATTGTTTCTAAAGTATCTTGAAAACAGAACTTTAATTTTGGAAGGGCCTGCCAAGTGTTCTGGAATAACAACCCAACAAGGAAGTAGACCATTATGTAAACAATTTTCAAAGAAATAAAAGAAATTTCTAGTCATATGAAAAAATGCTCCAAAAAAGCTACTATTGATTAGAGAAATGCAAATTAAGATAACTCTGAGGTACCACTTCCTTCCTCTCAGATTGGCTAAGATGACAGGAAAATGATAAATGTTGGAGGGGATGTAGGAAAACCGGGACACTAATATATTGCTGGTGGAGTTGTGAACTGATCTAATTATTCTGGAGAACAATTTGGAATTATGCCCAAAATGCTATCAAACCATGCATACCCTTTGACCCAGCAGTATCTCTACTGAGACTGTACCCTAGAGAGATCATAAAAAAGGGAAAAGAACCCACATGTGCAAAAATATTGGTAGCAGCCCTTTTTGTGGTGGTAAGGAACTGGAAACTGAGTGGATGCCCATCAGTTGGAGAATGGCTGACTAAGTTGATATATGAATATAATGAAATATTATTGTTCTATACAAAATGATGAACAGGCTAGTTTCAGAAAAACCTGGAAAGACTTACATCAAGTGATGCTAAATGAGTGAGTAGAACCAAGAGAACACTGAAACAGTAACAAGATTATGAGATGATCAATTGTGATGAACTTGGCTCTTTTGAACAATGAAGTAATTCAAAGCAATTCCAATAGACTCGTGATGGAAAGGTCCATCCACATCCAGAGAGAGAACTATGGAGACCAAATATGTATCATAAAATAGTCATTTTCACCTTTGTTGTTGTTGTTTCCTTGCTTTTTTTCTTATTTTCTTCCTCTTTTGATCTGACAGTTTGTGTGTGTGTGTGTGTGTGTGTGTGTGTGTGTGTGTGTGTGTGTGTACAGCATAAATGTAGAAATATATTTAGAAGAATTGCATGTGTTTTACATATATTGGATTACTCGCTGTCTAGGGAAGAAGGTGGGGAGAAAGGAAGGAGAAAAATTTGGAACACAAGCTTTTACAAGGGCAGATGTTGAAAACTATCTTAGCATTGTATGTATTTTGAAAAATAAAAAGCTACTAAAAAAAGGAAGTATAGCATTAAAGTGGAAACAGTCAAAATAAGGCAGGAAGACTATGCATATCCTTTGATCAAAAAATACCACTACGAGGTCTGCATCCCAAAGAGATTATAAAAAATGGTGAAGGATCCACATGTACAAAAATATTTATAGCAGCTCTTTTTGTGGCAACAAAGAATTGGAAACTGAGGGCATGCCCAACAATTGGGGAATGACTGAACAGGTTATTGTGTATGAATATAGTGAAATACTACAGTGCTATAAGAAATGATAAGCAGAAAGATTTCAGAAAAACCTGGACTTACATGAACTGATGCTGACTGAAATGAGCAGAACCAAGAGAACATTGTACACAGTAATAGCAACACTGATAATCAACTATGACTAATTTAGCTCTTATCAACAATATAGTAACCTAAGACAATTCCAAAAGAGTTGTGATGGAAAATGTTGACTACATTTAGAGAAAAAGTTATGAAGCCTGAATGTTTGTTTTTTGCTTTGTTGTGTTTTTGTTTGTTTCAAGTGTTCTTTCACAAAATGATTGATGTGAAAATATGTTTAAAATGATTGTACATGTATAACCTATATTAGATTGCTTGTTCTCTTAAGGAGGGGGAAGAAAAAATCTGAAATTCATAATCTTATAAAGATAAATGTTGAAAACTATCTTTATATGTAATTGGGGGAAAAAACCCAAATACTATTAAGTTAAAAAAAAAAAAAGTCATCACAAAGGAGAAAAGAAAAAATCGTGCCATTTCCTCTAACTGTGAGAAGCAGCAGCAATACTAGGTTATGTTTGGAATATATAATTGCTAAGAAAATAGATCAAAACAAGCAAAACACAAATACTCTAATTGTAAGTCTGGGGTTAAGAACAAGAGTTCCTTTCATCAACATGCCTCCATAGTATATAGCACATAGTATGTGGATACTATATAGGCCCAGCACAAATTTCTAGGCTGACATATTTATTCTCTAATCAATGATTAGTTTACAGCTAATAATTGTTCCTGAGTGTTGAAATACCATAATTTGTGTTGTTACTCTTAAGGGTTTTTTTGTTTTGTTTTGTTTTGGTTTTTTTGAAACCCATATTATAGGGTGGGGAAATATCAGTTAATTCAATTCAATACTTTTCTCTGTCCTTGCATATTCAATAATTCAGCACTGTTTACTAGTTTTTCCATAAAGACAAACAAGCAGGCAATGGGCACTCTGCATCTGTACAAGTGATACCTCCATTCTCTGGTCTGTTCACCAAGTTCCTTCTATATGCTTGGAGTCAGTTTTGGCTCCCTCCTCTTCATCTGAAACCATCCTAACTTGCACTACCACTATCCTAATTCAGTCCCTAATCTACTCAGCCAACTGCAAATAGCCTAAGTGGTCTCCTGGCCCTCATCCCATCTTACACACCACTTTCATATAGATCCTTCTAATGCACTCTGTAGCTCTCAAACCCTCAATAGCTCCTCATTGCCTATCAAAACAAGTACAAACTCCTCAGTTTCTTTAAAACCTATGTCTTCCCTATATTTGTAGCTTTATTTTCTGTCTGTCACCTAAGTGCAACCCACACCTCCTGAGCACACACCTGAACTTTCTTATATCTGCTCAAGCTGTTTCCTTAGCTTAGAATTCCCCTTTCCCCAATTCATCCTTTTGTCATCCAACTCTGGTTTTTCCAGGCAAAGTTCCTTAGATCCTTTAAGTCAGAAACAGACCCTTCATTTGATTTAAAAGAATTTTCTAGTCCCCTTATGCAATGACAATTTGCATTACACATCACATCTCTACTACTACATTGAAACCTTCTGAAGTGCATGAACTAAATTTTCTTTATCTTGTATCTCTTCAGTGCTAAGTACAAAAATTAACAAATTCCTGCTTTTGAATAGCCATCAATTAACATATATTCAAGAGAATATAAACAATTTCCATGTTCAGACATTCTCACAAATTGTGCATTCTCATCACTAACACTATATGGACTATGAAACTGGCTATTATCTGAAGAGACTTAAATTATATTCTCTCTGCCAACACTGTTTTGGTCGATAACCCAGCACAGAGCTATTTCTGGCATAGGCTCATGCAACTATTTATGAAGTAGGTCTAGCTTGCCAAAGGAAAACTAGAAACTTTTGCCAAAGAACCTGAAAAGGTACTGAATTAACCACTTAAGGGCTAGGCATGGTGGAGATAAGGGAGGTCAAATGATAAAAGCACAGCTAAAGCATGGGAGGAAAAAAACCATGTGCCACAGGCCAAACCTCCCTAGATCACCTTTCTGGGAAATTCTAGGGAATCCATAATAAGCAGAGAGCGCCACCTACTGTCCCACTCTAGGCATGCAATAGAGAAAGGATTAGGTCTAAGCACCTACAGGACCAACTCTGCTCTTAGTAGCCTCAGAGCTACTAAACCCAGGAGCACACAATTGATTTAGTTTAGTTGGATGAGATCCCAATTCCTTGCTCACTACTAGATATTAAGGCCTGAAAAGCGATATATTCTTTATCTAGTACTAAGAAACCTTTCTCCACAATCTGGCTCCAGTTCAGAAATCCAGCCTTGGATTTCCCACTATTCCTCACTCACCACACATGCTCTAATTCTAGCCATACTAAATTATCTGCTGCCTCCACAGCTTTATATCATAGAGTCTAGAATGAGAACGTACATCAGTGATCATCTAGTCAGACCCTTCAGAGAAATGAAGTGACTTACACAATCACCCAGGCGTAAGTAGAGGAGCAAGGAGGCAAACTCAGGTTCTATCATTCTCGGGCTCTTTCTACCACTCCACAGATCCCAACTTGTTCTCTACATCTACAATTCCCCCTCTTCCCCCCTCCCTGACCAGTAATTGCTATCAACAGCCTTAAAAATCACCCTTTCCTTCTCCCCTCCCTTTCTCAGACTGTCTTTCCCCTCAACTCCCTTCAACCCTTCATCTGCTCTCACAGCACAGTAAGAAGCAAAGCACCAAAAGTATTAGACTTGAAGTCAGGAAGATAAGATTTCCATTTCATCTCATACCCTTACTTGTTGGGTAACTATGGACAAATCACTTAAGTCTAACTTTCTTCACATGTAAAATGGGAATAATGGTCCTTGTAGTACCTACCTCACAGGGTTATTGTGAAGCTCGAAATTAGTAAACAGGCAAAATCTTTTATGAAATTTAAAGTTCTATATAAATGTCAGCTATTACTATTAATATAACTTCCTATAGTAAACTTTCCAACATGTATATTTAGCCATGTACAAGTCTTACAACTATTACTTGTTGAGAGGAAAGGCCCTATTATTGAATCCACCCTAACACAAAGCACAGTGCAAATGTGTGATCCCTATTAGGAAAGCCCTATCAAGAAGAAAACCAGACACATGAGGCTCCTAAAGGTTGTCTCTTCTGCTTTCGGAGGTTGCCTGAATTGGCCCTGAGCTGAGAAAAAAAATCATCTGAGTCCAGGGTGTGGGGTGGAGTAATCTCCTCAACTAGGACTGACTCAAGTAGTTCATTTTCCCCCCAAACACCCCCGATCCAGTTATATCCTGTCACATCCAATCAAAATCTTAAGAAGTCTCTTGGAGAAAAAACTAAGTATCCTGTAACAAACCTCCCCCCTTATTATATATGAATAATTAATACATTATTTTTCCTTGATCTTCAGAGAAAGAATGTGAAGTGTGTGTGTGAAAGAACCCCTTCCTCCCAAACACACACATATCCCTAATCACTTCCTAAGAACTAAGTCTTGATTCCTCCTCACTTGTCTTTTCAATAGTGTGTACACTTCTGGAATAAAGCTAAGCTACATGAGAAGATAATGGAATGTCTATTTTCAGGAGGAGATATCACCGAGAGAGATGCTTCTCTGAACCTGCTTTTGCCCAATAAGCAAGTTCTGTTTGCTGAAGCTAAAATAATGGACATCTTAGGGGGAAGTGACCATTCCTTCTTAAGAGGGCCTCCCAAAAGAGAAGAGGAGGAAAGCTGAGCTTAGCTTTCCACCCTAGATCTGGAACGGTGATTCTCTCTCTCTCTCTCTTTTTAAATATGATAACATTATTTGTTTTTGGTTGTTTTTTTAATTTTTTCAATTGTATTTTGTTGTTGTTGTTGTTTTCTTTATTAAAGTTTTTTATTTGCAAAACATATGTATGGGTAATTCTTCAACACTGACCCTTACAAAGCTTTCTGTTACAAATTCCCTCCCCCCAGTCCCCACCCCTCCCCTAGATGGTAGGAAGTCCACTACATGTTAATTATGTTAAAATACTTGACAAGTCGAATATATATATATATATACATATTTCCACTTATCATTGTTGTGCAAGAAAAACCATATCTACAAGAAAAAAAAATCAGAGAAAGGAAACACAATGCAAGCAAACATCAATAGAGAGCATGAAAATGGTATGTTGTGCTCCACATTTACATGTCTCTCTTTGGGTGTATATGGCTTTCTTTACTGAACAATTGGAACTGGTTTGAAACATTTCATTGTTGCAGAGAGCCATGTCCATCAGAACTGATCATCATATAGTCTTCTTGTTGCCGTGTACAATGATCTCCTGGTTCTGCTCCTTTCACTCAGCATCAGCTCATGCAAGTCTCTCCAGGCCTCTCTGAAATCGTCCTGCTGGTCATTTCTTACAGAGCAATAATCTTCCATAACATTCATATACCATAATTTGTTCAGCCATTCTCCAATTGATGGGCATCCATTCAGTTTCCAGTTTCTAGCCACTACAAAAAGGGCTGCCACAAACATTCTTGCACATGTGAGTCCCTTTCCTTCCTTTAAGATCTCTTTGGGATATAGGCCCAGTAGAAACACTGCTGGGTCAAAGGGTATGCACAGTTTGATAACTTTTTGAGCATAGTTCCAAATTGCTCTCCACAATGGTTGGATCCGTTCACAGTTCCACCAACAATGTATCAGTGTCTCAGTTTTCCCATATCCCTGCCAACATTCGTCATTACTGCCAATCTGACAGGTGTGTAGTGGTACCTCAGAGTTGTCTTAATTTGCATTTCTCTGATCAATAGTGATTTGAAGCACCTTTTCATATGACTAGAAATAGTTTTAATTTTGTTATCTGAAAATTGTCTGTTCATTCAATTGTATTTCTTCAAATACATGTAAATACAGTTTTCAACATGCATTTTTGTAAAACTGTGTTCCACTATGCCCAAAGGTCTATCAAATTCTGCAAACACAACAAATCCAGCAGTGTATTTATTAGGCCTGTCTCCCAAAGAGATCATAAAGGAGGGAAAAAGACCCATATGTACAAAAATGTTTGTAGCAATCCTTTTTGTAGTGGCAAGAAATTGTAAACTGAGTGGCTGCCCATCAGATAGGGAATGGCTGAATAAGTTATAGCATATGAATGTTATAAAATGTTATTGTTTTATAAGAAATGATGAGCAGGATGATTTCAGAAAGGCCTGGAAGGACTTGCATGAACTGATGCTAAGTGAAGTGAGGAGAACCAGATCATCATTGTACATGGCAACAACAAGACTATACAATGATCAATTCTGATGGACTTGGCTCTTTTCAACAATGAGATGACTGAGGCCAGTTCCAATGATCTTGTGATGAAGAGAGCCACCTGCATTCAGAGAGAGGATTGTGGGAACTGAATATGAATCGCAATATAGTATTTTCACTTTGTTTGTTGTTGTTTGCTTGCATTTCATTTTCTTTCTCATTTTTTTCCTTTTTGATCTGATTTTTCTTGTGCAGAATGATAATTGTGTAAATATATATAGAAGAATTGCACATGTTTAACATATATTTTTACTTGCTGTCTGAGAGAGAGTGAGAGGGAAAGGAGAAAAAAAAATTTGGAACACAAGGTTTGCAAGAGTGAATGTTGAAAATTATCTATGCATGTTTTGAAAATAAAAAAGCTTTAATAATAATTTTAAAAAGAAATTAAAAGGGTAAAAATAAATAAACGGTATTCCAAATTTTTCTCCCCTCTCTTTTACCTTTCACCTCTCTAAGACAGCAAGTAATCTGATGTAGGTTAAATATTTGCAATTCTTTTAAACATAGTTTCATATTTGTCATGTTGTACACAAAATCAGATCAAAAGGGGAAAAAAAAATCACAAGAAAGAAAAAACAAAGGGGCAGCTAGGTGGCACAGTGGATAGAGCACCAGCCCTGAAATCAGGAAGACCTGAGTTCAAATCTGGTCTCGGACACTTAACATTCCCTAGCTGTGTGACCCTGGGCAAGTCACTTAACCTCAATTGCCTCAG
>JAJPUD010001261.1:236331-329675 GCA_023553655.1 Myrmecobius fasciatus | reverse complement strand
AAAAAAAAAAAAAAAAAAAGAAAAAACAAAACAAGCAAACAAACAATAACAAAAATACTATGCTGTTTGTTATCCATACTCAGTCCCCATAGGCTACTCTCTGGATGCAAATGGTTCTCTACATCACAAATCTTTTGGAATTGGCCTGAATCACATTATTGTTGAAAAGAGCCAAGTCAATCAGAATTGATCATCACATAATCTTCTTGTTGCTGTATACAATGTTCTCTTGGTTCTACTCACTTCACTCAGCATCATCAGTATATGTAAGTCTCTCCGGGTCTTTCTGAAATCAGCCTGCTGATAATATCTTATGGAACAATAATATTCCATAACATTCATACACAATAACTTATTCAGCCATTCCCCAACTGATGGGCAGCCACTCAATTTCCAGTTTCTTGCCACTACAAAAAGGGCTACTACAAACATTTTTGCATATGTGGGTGCTTTTCCTTTTTTTATGATCTCTTTGGGATACAGGCCCAGTAGAGACACTACTGTATCACAAAGTATGCATAGTTTTATAGACCTTTGAGCATAGTTACAAATTGCTCTCCAGAATGGATAGATCAGTTCACAACTCCACCAGCAATGCATTAGTGTCCCAGTTTTCCCACATCTCCTCCAACATTTAGGGGAGAGTAATTTTCAAGCAGTCTGGAGAAAAGTCAAGTAAAGCCTTCTTCTTTCAAATATGTACATGTGAAATCAGGCCAAAAGGCTCAAGAACTTCTCAAGAACAATATTTGGAAAACAGATGACTCCAGTGAATAACAAGAGGGAGAGTTACCTAGAGACACACTGAGAATTCATCAACCAACTTGTATTTTCAAAAGATGGGCATAGAAGATGCAAGTAATGGCAAGCAAGGAACACTAAGTACTAAAAGACTACTACAGATCTATAATAGAGTCAGAAGCATGAAAGCTCAGAATGATCTGAGGTTGATGATGAATATTAAGGACAAAAAAAAAAAGTACTAATTCTTCTTTAACTGAAGCCTGGCATGGTGCAGACCACATCCAACATTTTACTACATTTAAGTCACAGAATTTCAAATAAAGAGTCTACAAAGAGTAAAACAATTCAGATGAAGGCTGAACAATAATATTAAAAGTCAAGGTTTAGCTGAAGTCAAGTCACTACACTATGAGGAACCAGTAATACTGCTCTTGTTCCCTCCAACCAGGGCTTTGAGGTGAGAAGATCAGACCTGGCACAGAGTGACAGAGTGGGCAAGGACCCCAAAGGATAGCTAAACCAATTCATATTGGAAAAGGAGCTCCCTTTGAAACAGCCCCAACAAGTAGTCAACCAGCCTTGCTTTAAAACTTTGTCATGGGTAAGGTACACAAGCTAGGTAATACACTGCATGGAGCACTGGGACTAGAGTAAGGAAGACTTGAGTTCGAATTTTGCCACAGACACTTATTAGCTGTGTGACCTTGGGCAAGTCAATTAAATTCCATCCATCTCTGTTTTTTTAATTGTCAAATGGGGATGATAATAGCATCTATCTCACAGGGTTGTTTCATGAGGATTGAATGAAATAATATTTGTAAAGCACTTAGCACAGTGTCTGACACATAGGCACTTAATAAATGCTTGTCTATTCTCTCTTTCCCCTTCCTGAGGGGGTCCATTTCACTTCTGTAGAATTCTAAATTATAGGAACATGGATAATTTTGACAACTTCATTTCCCAATTATATTTGAATCTGGCTCCTAGAGGGCTGCGTATCTGACTCCTTTCTTTGCTTTAGAGTTAAATGGAACAAGGCAAAATGCTCTTGTAATAACACAACCCTTCAAAACCCTGAAGATGGCAATCCTCTCTTTTTCAGGTTAACCATTCAAGATACTTTCAACTGGTCCTTGTAAGGCATGGTTTTCAGTCTTCTCTTCAACCCAGTGCTCCTTTCAGACATGTTCCAGTTTGTCAATGTCCCTTCTAAAATATGGCATAACTAAAACTATATTTTAGAAAAGGAAACTAATGTTGAGAGAAAGGAGAGGACTTATCCAAGGTCATTTAGTGAATGCACGACAGAGCCTTTGCTGCTTCTTCACAATTCCTTCTTCCTCTAACTCCTCTCATCCTGACCAGACCAATTTGAAAGGCCCTTATTTTGCCTTATACTTTCCCTCAAGTTGCCAATGAAATCCCCAGCTGAAGTCTAGTTGCCTGCATGATGTGATATCTAAAGCTAGAAATTTCCTCCAATCTCAAAGAAGGGGACCTAGAGAATGCCTATCAGGGAAATGCAATGTCTCTAGAAAAATTTCTAGATGATCCAAATCGAATTCTCTGCATAGGTTCATCCCTGGTGACCTTTAAGAATTTCTGAAGTAACCAAAGAAAACACTACTGATTTCTGAGATTTGTTAAAGGAGCACCTATTTGACCTAAAATATATTGGGTATTTATAATAAGATGACAAATGACTAAAAACAGTTGGGTGTGCTGAATTCAGTTCAAGCTGAAATAGAAAGTCTTGTCATAGCAAGAAAGTGGCAGAAACTGAATGAACTGGATGGGTAACCCTTGGCACTGCTTTAGATAGAAGCTCTGGAAAAGTGGAGGAAATTCTGAAGAACTATTCAAGTTCCCTGCCTGTTTGTTCTTCTCAAGGACAGTTACTTCATTTTTTAAATGTCTCAGCATCAGTGACAAACATGTATTTCAAGGCTCTCTGGCTCTGTTGGTGTGAGTACTCACACTATATTTTTCCCAAGTTACTATTGCTAAAAGTATATATAGCAGCCAATATTCTGGTGATGCGTTCCTCCAGTCTTATCTAACTTGGTTTCAGACCACAGACCCACAATAAGTTACAAGGTTCATAACTCAAAGCCCAAATTTGCACTCCCCTTGCTCTTGCCTTTGGGAATTCTGGATAACTCCCACATCACAATGAGACCCCAGAAGAGACAAAGTTTGAACAAAGTTGGCAAGTGGAAAAGTTTGATTTCTTCACTCCCAGAGTTTCTTCACTCAAAAGTACAGTTCAAGGGCTAATGTGATAAGGGTAATCCCAGAGGAGTCCCCCAAACCACCATTATCTCAGGTCTCCTTACCTTTCAGGAGGTCAGAGAGTGGAGGACCACAATCCCCTGGAATTGTGTAGTCTCCTTTCCCGATGTTTTCAAATAACTTATAGATGTTGTCCCCTTCAAAAGGGTAAAGACCTGTTGTAATGTTGTATCTTGAATTGGAGAGAAAGAGAGAGAGAAAAAAACATGAGTTTGCAGGTAAAATTCACATCCATTCTTTTCATTGCCCTAGGATTTCTAAAGGTTCGAGCGAACTCTTTCTTACAAAAAATGTTTTAAAATGTATAACATAAAACACAAAAGGCTACATAAGAAACTATAAAGAAATACAGTTACCAAGCAAATTTAAAGATCTTAAGAACTTCTATCCTCATTTGCCTCCCTAGCACTTTCTCCAACCAAGTCTCTCTACCTTACTGCTACAATACTGTTTACATGAGTGGCTGGATGGTAAGGTTAGGAAAATCTAAGTGCAAATCTAGTTTCAGGTACTTACCAGGTATGTGATGCTGGACAAGTCAATTAACTATTCTCAACCTTAGTTTTCTAATCTATAAAATGGGGCTAATAGCAACAACTACCTCCTGGAGTTACCATAAGGATAAAATACTTGTACAGAATTGTAAAGCACTTTGAAAACTTTAACATGCTATGTCACCTCAGTTCAAGCCCTAATTTCCTACATCTTCACTATTACAAGAAGCTATTAGAAGTCCCCTAGCTTTTAGTCTCTTTTCCTCTTCAACCCATTACCACAAAGTTTCCACAATATTATAATATTCCTTTATATTATAAAAGGTGACAAAGTTTCCACATTATAATATTCCTTTATATTATAAAAGGTGATGTCACGCTCATGCTCAAGAACCTTCAATAGTTCCTTATTTCCTCTAAAATAAAGAAAAAACAAACAATCTCTTCTGCTTGGCATTTAAAAGCCCTTTATAATATGCATGGGTCAAGCCTAACTTTCAAAACTTAATTGGAATTCTTCCACTTTAGTCATTCTATGTTTCAGTCAAATAGATATCCACAATCTATCTTCTTGCTCTGTGCCTTTGTATGTGAGGTCTGGGATATATTTCCTCCTCCCCTCCACCTAAGTTCCTTCAAGGCTCACTTATGTATCATTGAGAAAGGGAAAGCCTACTTATTAATACTCACTCCTTGCTTAAATGATAATATATTTCATTATCTGTTTACATATTGCTTCTTCAAATAGAATGAGCTCCAGGGTATTTGTGTTTTTGTATCCCAGGCATCGAACACAATACCTGGTACACTGGATGACTATTTCCCTTGAATACTATACCCAGTTACCTACTAAAATCTAGCCATGGAAAAAAAAAAACCAATAAAGTAAAATGCGCACAAAAGACAAAAGAAAACCTACAAGGAAGCAAAGAAAAGATGGACAGCTATGAATACAATGTCTTCTATTATTTTATATGCTTTCTTGAAATGGAAACTTGGTATATATTTTGAATCCTCCCTGATGTTCTGTTAAGGCACATGATAATGGTTTGGTTTTTTTCTGCTCCCCCCCCCCCCTTTTTGGTCATTTTGCATTTAAGTTTTAAATAAATAAATATAATAAAAAAGCCCTCCAAAAATAAAAAAAAAATCTAGCCATTCATCAAAATTCAGTTTAAGCTCTAGCTCTTCTATGAAGTATTTCCTGATTTAGGCAGAATTAAATTTTTCCCTAATTGAATCTCACAAAACTTATGATATAAATTATCAGTTAAATATAAATTATACATACATAATGAAGGTGTGAAACAGTGTGTATATGTTAAGATGTATAAGTTAAGATTATAACTTCTAACAGGATAAGGATATTATTCCTATACTTATTTCCCACTGTATAAAGCAAGTTCTTTGAAAACAAGTATATGCTAATGATTGTTGAAGAAATACATTAATGTTTATAAACTGTTGGGAATATGTAGACAGTGTGAGATGATTTGAGAAGCATACAGTTGCTGCTCTCAAAATTTAATCCTCGTTTGTTCATAATAACTTTGCTTTTAATACAGTACTCTCTTGGGAGTCAGTTAAAAGTAGTTTCTAGAAATGTCAGAGGCAGCTGAGTGGCTCAGTGGATAGAACACTAGACCTGGAATCAGAAAAATCTGAGTTAAAAATCTAGCCTCAAGACACTTCCCAGTTGTGTGACCCCAGGCAAATCATTTAATCTCTGATGACCTTAATCCACTGGAAAAGGAAATAGCCTACAACTGTATCTTTGCCAAGAAAATCCCATGGACAATAACAAAGGTCACCAGGTTCTTTCATCATACATATAACTTCAATAAGCTACAATACCTAGATATGGCTGAATCATAATTTGAAGGCTTCAAAAGGTCAATTTGGAAGGTAACCCACTAGTGTGGATAATTCTTTTGGTACAGTGGAAAGAGAACAAGATTTAGAGGCAACAGGTGTCGATATGACCTAAAGGAAGTTTTTCTCTTCTGTGTAGAATGAAAGATGATTTCTAAGGTTCCTTCTGGTTCCAAATCTGTGTTCCTATGAAATCTCATTTCATACCTACTGCCTTATTTGATTCCTTAATTCAGCCCTTGTGTGAATGAACCTAGAGTTCCCAGTGGTCACAGTTTAACAAGTTGCATCTTGGTTATCCAAATGTCACCATCTGAATTAGGGAACAAAACAGCCAAGTTTTCAGGCTACAGACGTATTAAATAATGAGAGGTGTGTTGTGTGGTGTCTTGATAAGCATAAATAGGAGCTGGTTTATTTCTCAGCTGGATGTGAAATATATTGATAAGGTTGCTTTCATCATTTTTACTTGTACTGGCTGGGGATGAGGAAAGCAAGCTAGGACACTTTCAATAAACTTGTCTTAGGCTTCGAGGCCCAATTGCATAGCCAGCATTTGATAAACAAGTCAGCAAACTGAACACCTTCAAATTAGATTAGCTGGACCTGAGAATGGAGAGTCTGGGGAGGAGATAGGGTTATATGTAGGTCTGACACAGTATAGCTGCCCTTTGAATAAAATACATTACAAGGGGACCCTGTTCCTTTATAGTCTAAATCCCACAAGTCTGCTGCATTACCTTGGGCAAGAAAGTCCCTTCACCTCTTCTGGGCCTCTCAATTTGGTCTTCTGTTAAATAAGAGAGTTGAACTTGATTTTTAAGGCCTTTTTTCTCTATATTTTAAAGGCACTTAATATTCTGAATATTTAGCTCCTTATAGTCCAGAAGATCTTTCAGAATACCCTCTGAAAGGTATTCCATCCAATCCTACCGCCTCTCAGAGATCCTTGTCTTTCAATCGTCCTCCCAGTCTTTCCTCAATACTCCCTCCTATTTTCTTATCAGAAACAGCAGGTTCGTGGATTCAACTTCTGAGTTACAAGGATCCTATACAGGGGCATGTGATCCACTTTCTCAGTGCAGGGGGCTCCTCTATAGCATTCCTGATGGACTATTATCCAGCTCCTGTTTGAACACTTCTGCTATCTAGGTGGTGGGAACTTAGTCACTTACAGTGTGACCCCAGCTGACCAAATGTCCACTTTAAAGCCTGAAAAGGTGTCTAAGCCATTGGCTATTTCTGGTGGCTGGAATGCTGGTGACCCTTGGCTCGTTCTGCATGTATCATCTTCTGCAAATGGATGCAATGCCTATACCAGAAAATAGAAAAAAAAAAAAGAAAAAAAAAAGAAAAAAGAAGAAATCAGATCCTTTTAAATTAAAATTAAGATGACTCTATCATACCACATTTATAACCGTGATAGGGAAGGTGCCACTTTCCATGAGGATAGGTCTGCAAGAGCAGGTCAAAAAGAATCTCTCCTTCCCTCCCTCCCTCCTTCCCTCTCTCTCTCTCTCCCCCTTCCTTCCCCTTTTTCTTCTCCCTCTCTTACCTCTGCTACTCCTAAGTCAGATATTTTTAGCGTCCCATTGGTTGTAAGCAGCAGGTTCCCTGGTTTTATATCTTTATGGACAATTCCTTGGCTATGCAAATATTCTAACCCATCTATAAGCTGGCAAAAGTACCTGCAGAGAATGCAAAGGACAGAAATAATATAAGGTCATCAGGGAAATGAAGTACATTCAGATTAACTTTAAACAGACTCTTTTGGCCCCCAAGACTTGTGTTATGGAGAAGTAAATAAAAGTTCATGAAAACTGGGGCTCCAACTCTGGGTTTGATGCTAATCAGTTGGGTCATCTTCAGAGAACAAATGCTCATGTGTCAGATTTTGGACTGGAGTTAAGAGACTTGGGTTTTAGTCTTTCTTCTGCAACCAACTGTGTGATTTTAGGGAAGTCCCTCAGTTTCTTCATCTGTAAAATGAAGGGCTAAGACTGAAGGAACTTTTTTCTGGGTATAAATTCTACACATCTATGAGCTCCCTTTGAATGAAGGGGTTGACTCTGATGATTTGGAAAATCCTTCACAATTCTGAAGTTCTAAGAAAATAAATTCTTCTAAATATCTAAGTACCTCCTTCCCCCCTTCCTAGGCCAATATGATTAAGGGATTCCAACTAACCTCAAGTCCCATGATTAAGTTACTATCTTCTCCCCATTTACTTACACACATGAGAAAGATACATGAGTGTGTGTATGTGTGTGTGCATGCGTGCACACACGGGCGTGGTCACTTATGGTTCTAAAGACAAGCAATAAATCAAGAAGGGTTGTAGTAAAGAACAAAAAAAAAGGTCTGTACTGAAGGAAACTGGCCTAGGTTCTAGGGCTGAAAATTTGTTGGGAATGCAAATTCCATTATATTGGCCATTTTCTCCTTGGTACTCTGACTTTCTGGAAGTCAAAGTTTTCTTTACAGCTTAGAGTCCCTAAGTTCAAGGACTTCACTACCAAAGTCCGAGGCCATAATTCCTTTGCTAAAGGGCTCTTAAAAAACTCCTGTGGCTCTAGTCCAGCTTCCCACAGTGAGCCACAATAAGTTGCTTGGCAACTTTATCAAGTCCTTGTCAGAAGAATAGTATCAGGAAGGGGCCGATCTTGAGGATGCTGCTGTAAATTAGAGAACAGGAGGCATTCCTGGAGAACAGGTTAGTGCTAATCTTACATCAACTTCTTAAATAAAGATGGAAAAGAGTATGAATAGTGAATGATGTTAAAGACTGCATTTGCTTCAACTCTTTCAGCTCTTCATCTACTAGAGTCAGAATGATGGAAGAAGACTTTGTTGACAGTCCCAGGAAATACAGAAGTAGGACTAAAAGTCAACAGGCTTCTGTTTCTCAGCAGGAGACAAGGGATTAAGCTCCTATTTTTAATCATTTCCCCCACAACAAGTGCTCTTTCTCCTCAGGCATGTACGTACTTATGATCACTTTCCTTCACTTTTGCACAAAACTAAAAGAAATCGTTAGGTTTTCCCTTCAAATTGCTCTGCCAAAACTAAGGATACTAAGAATCAAGGTTGCAAAAAGCCATTAAGAGAAAAAGGGCACACATGTGAACAGTATAATCCATTAAGCCCTGGAGCAAAGTTGGGGGGAAGCAAGGGAACTGTGTGTGCTATAATCTTTCTTCCAAGTTTAATTCTTCTAGTGTCTCCTCTCCAGTCAAAAGGTCAGCATTTCATCAACAAGACTTAAATCCCTAAGAGCGGCTGCCTAAATTAAGATCTTGATTAGGAATAGTTTCTTTTTATTTTGGATTACTGTAGCTACATGAAGAAACATCAGAGACACAAAGTCCCATTTTCTGTCAGGATGAAATTTTTTTTCTTTGCCCTACTAGGAGAGGTTAGCACATGGAGTGAACTTGGTAGGAGAGATGGCTTTTGCAATAAACCAAGAATTTTTATCCCTGTCCCCTGAGAGGGATAGAACACATATACAGTGAGAAGAATATCTGAGATCATGTAGATAACTATTTCATTTTACAGATGTGGAAACTGAGGCTTAGTTGACTTGCCTAAGACACAGCTATGAGATGGCAGAGGTAGGACTCAAATTTGGGTCCTTTGATTCTAAGTAGTCCAGAATCCCAGTGTTCTTTCCACTACATCACATAAAAAAAGCAACATAGCCAGGATTCCAGGACAAACAAACACAAGTAGAGGACTTGGGAGAATCTATAGTAATGGATTAAAACCTTGGATCCTAAGTCTTCACTACTTAGAAAACCATGGAAAATGTACTCAAAGTCCCTATCAAGATATGTACAGGGTTAAATGAAACCAACAAGGAATATATATTTTATATATATGGAGCCCTGACCCCAGCACAGTAACAGAATGATGGTCTTGCTTGAAGACCTCCCTTCTCCCTACTAAGTAGAGCCAAATCAGGATGTGCTTCTTGGGAATTTGGTCTTCAAGAGGCCTCACCTATATATGCCAAAGTCAAGCTAATTCAGGAAAACTGTATCAACTGAAGGTATGAAGGTGGGAGAAGATAAGAGGGACTAAAATCAGACTTACCCGTGAGCCTGAAAGACTGGAAATCTTTTCTCTGGAACGCTGTCCAGCATCTCCTGCATCCCACACACACAGTACTCCATCACCATATACGTGGGGACATGGTTAAAGAAAACAAAGGGGCAAAGATCAAACCAACCCCAGGCAGCTTGTGACTGGTACAAACTCCAGGTTGTAAGTAGCTGAAGGGGATGCTGGTATATCTCAGCTCCAAGGACTCATAAGGAATACTGAATTTTTGCTCTTTCACTAATCTCTTAGAAATCCTCGTTCAAATTTCTTTAACTCAAAGAAAATATTAAGTGTTCCCATTCTCTACACTTCTTTCAAGGATCCCTCCCCTCCCAAGTAATGCCCTAATGTATCTTCAATTGAATGACATTTCTCCAACTCTGAAAAACTTTCTCCAGCCCATCAAGCTACTATAACCCTAGCTCCCCTCCATGGCTAAACTGAGAAAGCTGTCAATATCCAATACTTCCATGTCTTTTCTCCAGAATCTCTCATCCACATGCAATTATCTATACATGCACTCTAAATGAATCTGCTTCAAAATCACCAATGGTCTCCTAAGTGATAAACCCAATAAATCAGCATTTACTAAGTGCTAATTATGTGAACTGTGCTAAGTGCTAGGGAAATAAAACAAAAACAAAATAAAAAAAAACACTGTCTTGTTTTGGCATTACCTCTGCAATTTCTTAGTAGCAACTCCAAGTTACTAGACATTTTCTTCCTTTTTTTCTGCTACTAGACACTTTGTTCCGTCATCTCTATCCCTTTCATTGGTACAACTTCTCAATTCCTTAATGTTGGTATTCTCTAAAGGACCTGCCCTTGATGCCTTTGTCCTCCTCTACTGAGTCAGATGCCAGTGCCTCACTGTGGTATTGTGGTAGCATGAGTTCTTTACCATGCTAGAAACTCTTCTACAGACTGTCTGCTTTTCAAGAAGAAGTCTAGTTAAGTCTAGAGAGGCTCATAACTGATAGATTGGCCACTTGGGGATAAAGTCTTTGGACACTGCAACCTGTGGAAGAAAGAAAAATACAAAGCCCTGTGCAAACGACTTCTCTTTCTGTAGTGATAGTAGCAGAAAAGAGAACCAGAGTGTGAAGAGTATTTTTTTCTAATATTTTTAGAAATAATAACACTACAGGAGGAACTGAATTCTGTCAATCTTGATATTCTTTCTATAAAAGAAATAAGACAAAAAATTCTAAATGAAAACATAGCTCCCAGATACTTCTTTGAAAATAGCTTTATAGTGCACATGAAGGCAACAGAAATGTCACATTACTACACATCTGATCATCTTGTCTTGCCATATTCAGAAGCATCTACAAAAAGTTCAATATCTTGCAGAGGATGAAGAAATTCTACAAAGAACTTCATAAGTTTCTCTAAGTTAAATTAACAATTTTATATGTGACTTCAAAGTAAAGTTAGACAAAGAGGAGGAAACAAAAGTAAGTTGGAAACTATGGTCAAAAATAAGAAACTGAATTTGAAATATGATCACACATAAGACTGGTATCTACATGTCATGACTTTAAAAATTAAATGGATTTAAATTTTAGGATTAAAAAAATTCCTTTATTCATCTGGAAGTCATTCCTGAATTATCTATCTATATACAATCAGTCCACTAACTAAACTTGTTAAGAGATGTCTAATTTTTTAAATGGGAGGGGGGAGAAGAGAGGATGCAGGGGAGAAAGGTAGCTACTCCAATGAACCTGTGACTTCATCAATGTGGCTGTTTGGGAAAATAATGCAGATGACAACGCATCCCAATTTACCCATCCTACATGACTCTTATCTACTTCCTCCCATCCATAAGTTCATCTCAGTGGATCCATCTAACTTGCTGGGACATTCCTCATTTCCTACTATCACTGTGAAGATACCCATCATCTTTGTGGATCATACAGCTTACTTTTTTCATACCCACCTTATACTTCTCCATTTCCCTCCATGCAAAAGAAAATAAGTATTATTTAAAGGAAAATGAAAAGATCCACAGTGGGTCTGAATAGGCTATAATGCATACCAAATAAGGAGCTATTAAACAGAATTGATGGAAAGTGTCAAAGAAGGATATCATAGTTGGATTACATGATTAAAGAGTTAGGCAGTAAATAGACTCAATCAAATGCTTATTTGCAATCAATACACAAAAGTACACTGAAATCTTATATTTCCTAAGTCTTTCAGTTGACTGTTTAAGGATAAATACATGGTTTACTGGGGAATATTGCTTCTGAAAGTCTGCAGGAATATTCTTGGTATGTTTATAAATTGTCCTCAAAGAAATTTTGCAAAGGTAGCCATATAAGTGAGTGATAAGTGATGTTCTTTAAGTTGTCATTCTTTAGTATTAAAACAGCGCCAGATTTTTTTCATGCTTTTGTTATCTTTCCCTTTAGAGGTCTTATGAATTGATTCCTTGATGTTCTTACAAGTGTGTCACCTTGAACATGTATCTCCTCTATAAGCATATCTAGGAGCATGCTTAATGATGAAAACAGTTGTTTATAACAATCTTTTTAAAACTTTCCCAACTTTCCTCTCTGTTATTTTTCTATTTTCATCTTCAATTCTATTATAATAACTTTGTTTAATCAGTTCTCTCAAATTCACTTTAAAATGATTTTTATCCTTCACTTATTCTATTTTCATGAGGATATTCTGCTTATTATCTTACATCAACCTTCCCCCATAAGAATTTACAAACATTTTACAAATCAATTAAAAAATTGCTAAGAAAATGTTAGGCTTTTAAAATTTTCTTATTATGACAACTTATATCAGTTAAAATTCTGCATGAAATTAATGTAGTCTGTGTCCATATCCTTTTTTCTCTCCTATGTTTGATCTTAGTTAAATAAGTCACCCCATATAAACATTTGTATACCTTTTTTAAAAAAAAAATTTTCATTATTTCTCTTAGTTTTATATTAATTTTATTTTTGCTCTAACATGTCAGTAGTCTGACTACAGACTGCTGATTCAAGAATAATTACCAGAGACAAGTAGGTGCAGTGAACAAAATAATGCTCTAGAGTCAGGAGAACCTGAGCTCAAATCCAGCCTCAGATAGTTGACCTTACCCTGGGCTGGCCACTTATCCACGAATGCCTGGCCAAAAAAAAAAAAAAAAAAAATTACCAAACGAGTAACAAATAGTTTCCTGTCCACTAAAATAAAATTAAGTTCTCTTTTTGTGATGCTCACTGCATTTATTCCCTTCTGAATTTTGAAAACATAAATCATGAAAAGTATTAATGGCCTGGAGGAATGAAACTTTTACAAATGTTTGCCCTTACTCCTTATTTCTGATGTGTTCTAATACATTTCTCACTATCTTACCTATTCTCACCTTTGTAGTGATGGCATAGAGTATCAAAACTTATCTCTATTTTTATCTGGAAGGTACTATCACATTCTTCATTAAAAGTTTTTCCACCTCTACAATACCTCTGGTACATAGGTTCAAAATGTTCAGAGTGGTCTTTCTGCAAATACTTATCACAAATGAGCAGAACCAGGAGATCATTATACACAGCAACAACAGTACTATATGACGATCAATTCTGATGGACATGGCTCTCTTCAACAATGAAATGTTTCAAACCACCTTCAATTGTTCACTGAAGAAAGCCATATACACCCAGAGAGAGGGATGCGAAATGTGGACCACAACATAACATTCTCATACTCCTTGATTGATGTTTGCTTACATTGTGTTTCCTTTATCTGATATATCGTTTGTGTAGATAAGATTTTTCTTGCACACCAATGATAAGTTTGGAAATATGTATACATATATTCGATTTGCCAATATTTTAACATAATTAACATGTAGTGGATATCCTGCCATCTCGGGGAGGGGTGGGGAGTTGGGGGGAAAAATTTGTAACGGAAAGCTATGTAAGGGTTATTGTTGAAGAATTACCCACACATATGTTATGCAAATAAAATAAAAATTTAAAATTAAAAAAAAAATACTTATCACAAGAATTAGTCAAGATGATAAAACGTCTGATGAAAGGACGTCTCTCATTGTTTTTAAGACACATTATATGGAGGTAGCTGGTAGTACAGTGGATAGAGTACTGGATGTGGAGTCAGGAAGACCTGAGTTTAAATCTAACCTCAGCAACTTACTGGCTGTATAATACTAGGCAAGTCACTTAACCTGTTTGTCTCAACCTCTACTGTAAAATGAAAATAATTAATAACGTCTAACTTTTTAAAAATTTTATTTATTTTTTTATTTGCAAAGTATATGTATGGGTAATTTTTCAACATTGATCCTTACAAAGCTTTCCATTACAAATTCCACCCCCCCCCCCCGGTCCCCATCCCTCCCCTAGATGTCAGGAAGTCTACTACATAACATCTAACTTCTTTGTGAGAATCAAATGAGATAATAATTGTAAAGTACTTAGCCTAGCACACAGTAGGTACTTTTTGAATGCCTTTCCTATTCTTCACTAAGAAAACTACTTGGCCAACTGCTTTACCTCTCTGAAGAAAATCTGTAAGCCAGCTTTTCATTTAGCTGGTGAAGTTTCCTTCTTTCTTCTGATTTTGTTTGTTAAGAAAAATGTCAAGATTTTTATGAATTAGTTCCTCCAGTAATGTCAGTGGTCCCTAGACACAAATACCACATTCAAAAAACACTACAAGTAAGCCAAGAGCTCACTTGTAGTAGTTAAGTTTAAGATTACAGTATTAACTCAATATTAACTCTAAGAGTTAAGGTTATGTCTTAAAAAACTTAGTGATTTTAGCACCTTTTAATACCTTTCTCATCACTCTGCCACTGTCATTGCAGAAGCAGAGTTTGGTATCATAAAATTGAAAGCCACTTTGTTTCATGGATTACCATGGCCAAAGAATTCATCATCAAATAGCAAGTGTACCAGTCAAAAAATAGGACATGCAATTTTTAAAATTTCAACTTCACCTATTTAAAAAAATGTCATTGATGCTAAAATATGAGAAAAGGATATAGTATAGCATCAATTAAATAATTTCTTATAGAAGTTTAAATGAACAAAATTAGCTGCCATAATGAGATCATAGGCCATAAATGCCTCATAAAACACTGAAAATTTGCCGGTGGAAAACAAATTTAAAGAAAGTGTGGCATTTAAGGATGAAATTAGGAGGATTAAAAATATCTGCAAGTTTTTTTTTTTTAATAACATAGTTTTTTCACCATGAAGGCCAGAAGAATCACCATATTTGGATGCTAGTGTTACAGTATTATGTGAATAATGGAAAATATAATGAATGAAATAAATTAGACCACAAATACAGAGAAAGCCAATTCTCGGCATCACACAATTTTGAATGCACCAAGAAATCAATTTACAAGATACGTTAAAGAGGAAGGGGAAGAAGTAGCAAAAATCCAACCAACCCCAAACCGACAAATATCATTTTAAAAAAATGAGGAGGGGGAAGGAGGATCAACAGGAAAGATCAATGACAATTTTGATGAGATTAATCTACTAATGCAAGAAGGACATCCAGAGAGGAAGAGGTAGATTTTTACAAGTGATATTCCTTACAATTGATATTCCTTAGTAGATGTTTATAATGATATCATTGACTGATAGACTGATTATTGTTTAGTGGTTTGTTTTTGTTTTTTAACTGGGAAACAAAACACTATTTCCCAACAAGTTTTCTCCCTAGAACATCAAAGCAAAATATTTTGATGGATGTAATAGAAAAAAACTTGCTGGATAACACTCTGTTAGGATCAAGTATGGCTTAAGAGGAAAATATATGCTCACCAGAGTTGTGTAATTCTAATGAAGTTGATGCACAGTAAAGGAACCAGACTGAAAAGAGTTCCCTATACATGAGAAGTTTTTCCAGATGATATTTTACTTACTGCATTAAGCCCAAAACACTGTAAAGATTCCTAAACAAGATTCATAATCATTTAGGAGAGTTTGTTCTCTCTAAATGAGAAAAAAAAAAAAAGAGGAATGGAAAGATGCCTATTTCTCAGATTCAAGAAATTCCAATGGATGGGCAAATTAACAGATACCTGGGACTGACACTCTATACATAGATAAGGACCTGAGCCTGTAAATGGACAGGAAAAGAAAAGTATATTGGACTGCCAGCAAAAAAAGTATTGTTTAAGTACACAGTTTTTTCAGTGACCATAATGGAAAAAAGGCCCATATTTTTCTGTTGATGACAGCTGTAAATCATACATATTCTAGTCCAGTGGTTCTAAAATACTCTAGTCCAGTGGTTCACAATTTGATTCAGGGAACACTGGAGACTCCTGAGTCCTTTTCAGGGAGTCTACAAGGTCAAAGACATTTTATAATAACAATAGTAAGATGTTTTAATTTCTAATTTAGAAACTTATCACGGGGTAGGACCCATATTAACCAAAAAATCTTTGGAGGGTTCTCAATACATTTTAAGAGTATCAAAGGAAGGAAGGAAACAAGCATTTATTAAGCACCTACTATTTGCCAAATGCTATATTTCTACATGTGTTTTACAAATATTATCTCATTTGAACTTTACAACAATCCTGGAAGGTAGGTAGATTATTATCTATATTTTACAATGAGGGACTAACAGACAAAATATAAGTGACTATCCCAGCTGTGCTCAGACACAGCTAGTAACCCCAGAGAATCAACTAAAAAACTATTAGAAATAATCCATAACTTTAGCAAAGTTGCAGGATATAAAATAAATACAGACACAGCTATTAGGTAGGTAAGAATACATTTGAAGTCTAGTCTTCCAAATTTCTGGGAGCAGTGCTACTATCACTTACATCCTGAGTTTCAAAAGTTTGAGAATCACTGCTATAGACTTCAAAGAACTGAGAGCAATGGAAAAATCTATGATGAGTATGAGCTGGCTGCAATATATCACAAATAAGTTATTTTACAGAAGTGGCATAATGTATGTAATTTTAAAAAAAAAAGTAAGACTAGGGGTTAAAAAAAAAAAGCCAAAGACTAATTACATAGGACAGCAAGAGATTAATGATAATAGTTCTCATGCTTCATTAGCATCCATGTGATGTCAAAAAATGAAAACTGTCTCCTGCATAATGAGTGGATGGATCTTCAGTGGTAAATGGGAAAAGATGAAAACTGCAAAGGATGGGAAGGCCTGAATGGATTGTGTTTTTTATTAGTAGAGAGAATACAACTTTTATGAAATCCTGAATCCATCAAAATATCATCTCCCTTGGCAATCTCATTTGTTCCCTCTGCTTCTATGATATATTTCTCCAGTCCTAAACTTTTCTTTTGAATTTCACTTTCATTTCCAAATGATTACAGGTCATCTCTACCTAGATGTCCCATTTCTACCTCAAATTCTTTATGTCTGAAATCAAGCTTTTTTCTCTATAGCTTACTTTTGCTCCAATTAATTCAGTACTAGAACTCCATCCTGGAACCATCTCTTATGGCATTCTGTTAGGATGGGCAGGTAGGTATACAAATACTCCTCAAGATGCATCTAATGACAAGTACACAATTCCTTTCTCCATGAAGTAACCCATTCTATTGTTCAGCAGTTTGGTTAAAAATTCTTTCTTACACTGCGCTAAAATCTGACTCCTTGCAACTTTTATCTATATATGCTAGTTCTATGCAAAGATATAAAAACAAGAAATGAAATATTTTCTTTGAAAAACAGCAAGGTTTTCAGTTTAACTGCAATGTAACATACGAAGGAAAGTAGTATCTAACAAACCTAGAAAGATAGATTGGAGGTAGACTGTGAAGGGCATGGAGAAATTTAAGTTTTCTTTGTCAAAAGCATGGATTCAATGTGCGTGTGTGAATTTAAAGCAACAATAAAATATATGGAAACTAAGGATGGTCAAGGAGGGGACAACTAAATTTGAATGAATTAGAATTTTTTAAAATAAAATGTGGTGCCCCAAAATGGAACACAGTATATCAGAAGGGGTCTGACCATGACAAGCAGAAGACAATATTTTGGACTAAAGACAGCATATGCTTCTCTTGGCAGCTATGTTGAAAAAAAAGGACACATTCCTTCTATTTCAATTCAGCACAGGTGAGGACACATTGAGAGCCAAAAACAGTCAGTTTCAATGACAGGGCAATACAGGAAAGCTAGAGATCAAAACTGTTTTCCTTGAGTCAGAAGTAAAACAACAGTTCCAATTTCTTCCTTGAAGGGAAAAGCAACTATTTTAAGCAGCTCAAAGTGGGAGGCTGGCCCAGTGATCCCTGGATAGTCTTAGTGGCACAGGTCTTTACAAAGTTCCTATTTCAAAAAAATAGGGCGATTTACAATAACTCATGCAAAGTGAAATGAGCAGAACCATAGTAATAGCAATACTGTACAATATTCAATAAGGAGCAACCTAGGTATTCCCAGCAATACAACAATTCAAGACTATTCCAAAGTACTTATGATGAAAAATGTTATCAATCGCCAAAGAACTGATGGAGTTCAGATGAACAAAGTATACTTTTAAATTTTTCTTTATATTTTTTGGAGTTTTTTGGTCTATTTTCTTTTATAATATGGGTAAAATTTTAATACATTTTACAGGTTTGCACATGTAGAATTTATAGTAAATTACTTGCCTTCTCAAATAGGAATTCAGGAGAGAAAATCTAGAACTCAAAATTTAAAAAAATAAATGTTAAAAATTGCTTTAACATATAATGGAAGGAAAAAAAAAAGGAAAATAGAAAAACAAAAAGCAAAGGTCCTGATTACTTTATTAAAAACTTCAGGATTTAGACCTACATTCTGGTTAAATACCAAATCAACAAATTACATAATTCAGCTAAGGATGCCTTGCAGATAGCACACCTTCCAGAAAGTGCCTCCTCACAGTCATCAAGCAATAAGTAACATTCCCTGTGCCTGAGCGTGCCCTATCACTGGGAAATGTCTACTGACAAAATGTACCAAGCAATATAGCTTTTCTGTATGTAATTTATTTTATTTTTTCACTTAATTATATTCCCCCCAATTAATGTAAAGATAGTTTTTGACATTCACTTTTGTAAGATTCTGAGTTGCACATTTTTTTCCTTCCTCCCTTACTACCTTACCTTCCCTTTCCCCAAGATAGCAAGAAATCTGATAGAGTTCATATATATACAATCATTTTAAACATACTTCCATAGTGAAAGGGAAAAATAATGAGGAAGAAAAAATAAATGAATGTTTCAATCCATATTCAGTCTCCATAGTCCTTTCTCTGGATACAGTTAGCATTTTCCATCCCATGTCTATTGGAATTGTCTTGGATCACTATATTGCCGAGAACATCATCACACAATTTTTCCATTTCCCTTTATTATGCAAATTACCTACATGAAAGCTATGGACCAGATACTATTTTCCTCTCAACTCAGACTTCAGTGCTCCTTTTGCTATGAGGATCAAGCTAACTAGTATTCAAATATCAAATCCACCACTAGTTACATTTCAGAGATATGAAAGTAGAAGGAATCTTAGACTATATAATTCAACTCACTCATTTTAAAAATTAAGAAACTATGATGGGATCAAAAGCCCAGAAAGATTAAGTACTTTACCTAGGATCATTAGGCAGTAGGAAAGCCAGGATTTGAGTCCCAATTCAAGGCTGTTCTCTAGACCTATAACATCCTCCCCCATTTCCCCTTTTCTTGATGAACTTCTATCTGTCCTTTAAGGCCTGCCCATGATCAGGCCACATATGGAGTCTCCCAGGGTCCAGCACAGTACTCTGCCCAAAACAAAGGTGAGCCGACTGACTGGCCTATAGTCACCTCCTCAAGGTCAGTGAGCCTGAGACATTGGTTGAAGTTGAACACAGAGGATAAAATAAAACCATGACATCATTACTATCAAGAAGAAACAGAATACTTTATGTGGGCAGATATAAATTATTTTTAAAAAACAAAACAAGGCTGTGCCTAAGAAAAAAATAGCTGTCTTGCTAGTATAAAGTTTCTTCATCAGGATTCTCCTATGAATTTTGGATGTCCCAGACAAACTGGCTCCAGGCAGTAGAAAAAAACTCCCTGATTAGCTGAGTTTCCTCAGTCTTTCTCCTCTCCATTTCATTCTTAATGTAGTCATAAAACAATCTCCCACATCACACCAATGCTCAAAGCCAATCATGGCTCCCTATTACCCACAAAATAAAACAAAGTCTCAGTCTGGCATTCAAAGGGAGGCTCCATAATTCATTCCCAAGTTACTTTCTAATCTGAGTTTATACTCATCATCTTTAAGCTAAACCCAAGTATGAGCCCCTATCCTATCCCCAAATTCCCATGCACATTGGCCTTTTATTCATGAGGGATTAAGTGATTTGTCCACACAGCTAGCAAGAAATAGTAGCAGGCTGTGAAGTTAAAGTCTTCTCAATTCTAACCTCAGCACTATAATCCACTATGCCAAATCGTCACTTTGCAACAAGTACTTCATGTTTAATAACTAACCCCAATCTCAATGAATTATAGAATTACAGAATTTGTTAGAGGCCTCAGTGACTATCTTATCCAATCCATATATTAATAAAATAATTTATATAAATAGTTGTTCAACTTCTTCCTAAAGAACTTCAAGGCTGAATGATTCATCAGGTCTCAAGGAAGCCCATTCCACTTTGGGAGACCTCTAATACTGAAAAATTTTTCCTGGTATCAAGCCTAAACTGGCTTACTTGCAACTCCTTCCTCCTTCCTGTTCTCTTCCTCCCCTACCCCAATGCTCCTGGGTCAGCTCTCTAAAGTAAAACAGAGTAAGTCCATTTGCTCCTTCAGATGGCAACTCTGAATACTTGCACACAGCTACTAGGTACCCTCCCTTGAGTATTTTCTCCAAGCTAGATGGGTCTAGTTCCTTCAGGAGATCCTCTTATGGTGCAAACTGAAGGTTCTTCATCATCCTGGATGCTCTCCCTCAGGATATTCTCTAGTTTACCAATTTACTTCTTAAACAATCACCCCCAACTGAACACAACACTATAAATGATATCTGAGAAGAGCAGAGTGCAGAGGTATTACTTCCATGTTCCTGGAAGCCATGCCCCTCTTAATGCAGCCCAAGATTGCAGCATTAGCTTTTGTGGTTGCCACATTACACAGAAAACATGCTAACATGTGGGGGGGGGTCCCCTAAAGCCTCCTAGACCTTTTTATAATTCATGATGTCCTCGAATTATATTTATGCTGGGAGATTTTTGGCACCCAAATGCCAGACTTCAGATTTATCCTTTTATTAATTTTATTTATTTATTTATCCAATGAACCAACCTAAACAGATATTATGGGACACACCCTGTTTTTTTTTTTTTTTTTCATTCGGTGTGTTAGCTATGCCCTCAAAGTTTTGTCATCTTCAAATGTAATGAGTCCACCAAATGAGCTTTAATTCAAATTAGTGATAATAATTAATAATAATGGACCAACTGCTGTTCCCTGAAGTTCCTCCACATCTGCCACACTGACAGTGGACTATTAACAATCCCTTTAAGATTAGCCATCCAGTAAGCTCTGAATCCATCTGATTATATTACCATCTAGATTATACTCTTCATCTTCTCCACAAGAAATGGAGAAACTTGAAAATAACAACTGTAGTCAGGAAAGTCTGCGCTTGAATTTTGGAAGCTTTATGGAAATAGTCAAGGCATTTAAATTTCTCTGAGCCTTTATTTCTTCAACTACAAATGAGGATTATACTTACACTACATACTTCACAGGATGATTTAAAAGGAAATTGTTATGTGAAATTTATAATTATCCTATTTATGCACAAAGTATACCAACATTTCCTCTGAGAGAATGAGACCTTTTAAAGAACAAGGTCTTTTAAAAAGTCCATTATGAGCCTGTTGCTCTCCCTGGTTTCAACTTCATGGAACAAGATACTCAAGCCTTGATTAACTTCACCTTGCTCATTCTCCTCTGCTGTTTGCACGGAGGGCTGAGCACCAAAGTCCTCTCAATATCTTCCTTTATTAGAAGGCAAAGACCAGACTCAGCTTATTCCACTTGTTTTCTGATGCCCTGTCTGACTTCAATTCCACAAGATACCCTGAACTAAGGTATACCATGGAATCCCATCTCCTCTTCCTTTCCTGCCTCTTTTTATATTATCTATCTCCTGCTTTAGATTGAAAATTCCTTTAAGGGCAGGAACCATCTTTTTTATTAATTGCATCCCTGGTGCTTAGTACAATGTGTAACCCATAGTAGGTACTTAATAAATGTTTATTTATTAGATTGGACTGCTCCTGGAAATGAAGGAGAAAAACAAAGACTGATCCTTCAGAAGGAAAGAATGAAAAACACATATCCTCCCAAAATTTGGTCTTATCACCACGGATGCAAGCAAATTCTTTTACTGGCTAAAATAAAAGATTAAAAGCAGCTGATTACAAATTTCCTAGAAATTCTGACTTCTTTCAAGGATAAGCTCTTAGGCTTCCTTTTTTGGGAATCCTTTTCAATTTCCTGACCTTGCTATTAATGATGACTACTATATATGATCATATATACACTTGTGTTTTTAAAATCTTTTACCCTATTTTTCAAATTGTCATCTCACCCCCATCACCTACTCAATGGATGCCTGCTTATCTATGATGCCATGTTCAAAAAGAACCCCTAGCAGTAACTCAATATTATCTTCCACTCCTCTGATTTCCAAGTCAATGAAAAGAATTACTATTTGCTCTTTCTTTCTTTCTTTTTGCTTTTTGCTAAGGGAATTGGGGTTAAGTGACTTGCCAAGGGTGACACAGCTAGGAAGTGTCTGAGACCAGATTTGAACTCAGGTCTTCCTGACTTCAGGGCTGGTGCTCTATCCACTGCGCCACCTAGCTGCCCCATTACTATTTGTTCTAAGAGACATATTCCCTCAATTTAAAGAGCATCTCAGTTCAGCAATTATCTTCTCAAAAAAAAAAAAAAATGCAGAGTGGCATCAACAGAATATTTAGAAATAAAATTCTCAAGAGAGAATCTGATAATACCTCAAGGTTTTTGCAATCCAAAATGGCAAAGATAAAGAGATTTAGATTGACAGATTATTTATGCTGACTTAAGAGCAAAGTAATGAGAGGACAAGGAAGAAGGTGATATAGGACCAATATTTAAAATCACAACTAAATTCATTCTTGTGGAGAAGACATAAAACAGTAAATAGTCTTAAAAAGTTTATATCTGACTTTGGAAATCATTTTATAATTATTGCTAGTACATGGTCCTTAATTTTTGTTTTTGTTCTTGGTTTAAAGAAATGTTCGACAGAAATTAAAACTATTTCTAATCATATGAAAATGTCCTCTAAATCACTTCTGATCAGAGAAATGCAAACTAAGACAATCTGAGATACCACTCCACACCTCTCAGACTGGCTATGACAGGAAAAGATAATGACAAAAGTTGGAGGGGATGTGGGAAAACTGAGACACTGATACATTGTTGGTGGAGCTGTGAACGGGTCCAACCATTCTGGAAAGCAATTTGGAACTATGCTCAAAAAGTTATCAAACTGTGCATACCCTTTGACCCAGCAGTGTTTCTATTGGGCCTATATCCCAAAGAGATCTTAAAGGTGGGAAAGGGACCCACATTTGCAAAAATGTTTGTGGCAGCCCTTTTCATAGTGACAAGAAATTAGAAACTGAGTGGATTCCCATAAGTTGGAGAATGGCTGAATAAGTTATGGTATATGAATATTATGGAATATTATTGTTCTGTAAAAAATGACCAGGACAGGGCAGCTAGGTGGCGCAGTGGATAAAGCACCAGCCCTAAAGTCAGGAGGACCTGAGTTCAAATCTGGTCTCAGACACTTAACATTCCCTAGCTATTTGACCCTGGGCAAGTCACTTAACCCTAATTGCCTCCGCAAAAAGCAAAAAATAAAATAAAATAAATGACCAGGAGGATGATTTTAGAGAGCATGAACTAATGCTGAGTGAAATGAGCAGAACCAGATCATTGTACACAGCAACAACAAGATTATAGGATGATCAATTCTGATGAATGTGACTCTTTCCAACAATGAAACAACTAATGCCAGTTTCAATGATCTTGTGATGAAGAGAGCCAACTACACCCATAGAGAGGACTGTGGGAACTGAGTGTGGATTACAACATAATATTCTTACATTTGTTGTTGTTTGTATTTTATTTTCTTACATTTACTTTCCTTTTTGATCTTATTTTTCTTGTGCAAGAGAATTGTATAAATGTCTACACATATTGGATTTAACATATATTTTAACATGCATAACATATATTGGACTGTTTGCATTCTAGGGGAGGGGGTGAGGGAGAAGGAGGGGAAAATCTGAAACACGAGGCTATGCAAGGGTCAATGTTGAAAAAGTATCTGTGCATATGTCTTGAAAATAAAAAGCTTAAAAAAATGTTCAAATTAGTTTGTATATTCTTAGCACAGATTATTTAGGGGAAGATGAAGGAATACAAGGCCTAGTACTGAGAGAAAAGACAAGGAGCAAAATCTGGAAGATGGGTGATTTGCTGACAAGATCCACAGATGACTAATTAGTAATGGACTGGAGGCATTATATGTAATCAAAAGATCAAAACATTAAAGTCAGGAAATCTAGCTCAAGATGCAGAACACTAGTGAAATAATTGGACGATTTTAGAACTTTTTCTGGTTCTGCATTCTCATCTGTAAAATAAGTTCCTTTTTAACTCTAAAACTCTGATTCTTGATAGACAAAAAGAAAAAAGAAAAAACTAGAAGGCATTCAGGCTTCAGTCATAGGCTTGATCCAAAAAACCTCAATGCTTTTCAACTCAAATTCTTGAATTCTATGACTAAATAAAAATCATGTCTCAAAAAATAAAAATGTCAAAATGCCAAGTAAGTTTAATCTGATGCCCAACTATTGAACTACTGTGACTCAGATGCCCCTTAAAGTACTATTAACGACTAAATGTTATCCAGAAAAAAGATGTCATTTGCCTATCTCCATGCTCTCCCTAAGGCCAAATTTGGATGCAATGACCAATTCAGCTTAAAAATCAGAGCTTCCCTGCCAACCAGAGGCAAAGAATGAGCCCTTGGCAGCCAGGCAAGAACAAAAGGGAGGAAGTCAAAGATCACACTCCCAGAGAGCCCAGCATTAATGAACTGCCTGGTCAAGTACTAGGTCCAGAGATTCAGGAGAATTAGGTAAGAAAAGCTAAGTGCCATCACTGTACACAAGTCATTATACTAAAATTCGTTTTCAAGTATTTGGGGTGGTATGGTTATCTACAAAGCCACACAATTTGCTGAAAAATAAAAGAATGATTACACAACAAAAAGTAATGTTTAAACAGAGAGTTTTGCCTCTAGCAGGGCAGAATTTCAAGAAATACCCAGGGCTCCCTTTCTCAGAGAGAATAATTTAAACTTGAAAAGCAAGGTTGTACATTCCAGGGGAATGACATGCTTCTAACTGCCAAGGTCTTTTCTGGGCCAGAGGCCACTGTTAAAAGCAACATAACAGGGGACATTCCTATGAATTATAAACAAAAACAAGATCCTCAATGAGCCACTGAAAGACAACTGGTTTAGAGAGAAGGAAGAGACACTCAGGGCATGTTTCAACTTATAAACAATCCAGAATGGAACAGTCCAATAATTAGAAGAGAAAAACTTGTGGCAGTGGTTGTTATACCAAGTAGGATCATAGCAACAGAGTCTTCTACAGCTTTTTATAAAGGAAGTATTGTAAATCAGAGGTGTAAAAAAAATAAGTTCAATGGATTCAAATATAATGGGGAAATAACGAACAAGACAAATTAAAAACCAAAAGAACATGGATGAAATTAATATGTAGTTTTCTAAGCCTTTATGGATTCATAGTTTAGTACCTCCCCCTCCCCTTTCTTTGAATTTCATACTACTGTTGCAAACCATTAAAAATAATGGCTGATCCAAACAGATCATAAAAGAGGGGAAAAAAACCGACATGTACAAAAAATGTTTGTAGCACCCCTTTTTGTAGTGGCAAGGAACTGGCAACTGAATGGATGCCCATCTACTGGGGAATGGCTAAATAAAAGTTATGATATATGAATATAATGGAATATTTCTGTTTTATAAAAAATGATGAGCAGGCTGATTTCAAAAAAGCCTGAAAAGACTTAACACAGACTAATGCTAAGTGATGTGAGCAGAACCAAGAGAACATTGTACACAGTAACAAGATTATATGATGATCAATTGTGATAGATATGGATCTTTACAACAATGAGGTGATTCATAGGAAATTCCAACAGTGGAATGGAAAGAACCATCCACATCCAGAGAGACAACTACGGAGATTGAATGTGGATCAAAGCATAGTATTTTCCATCTTTTTTGTTATTGTTTGTTTCTCTTTCTTGTGTTTTTAAATTATGACTTTTCTTGCACTGCAGGACAAATATGGAAATATGTTCAGAAGAACTGTTTAACCTAAATTGGAATGCTTGCTGTCTTGGGGAAAGGCAAAGTAAGAAAGGGAGGAAGAAAAATTTGGAACTCAAAGTTTGGGAAAAATAAAATACTACTGAAAAAAAAATAGCTGAAAAACAGCATGTTTCTCAAATGGTTCTAAATAAACTAGGTTTTGAAATTATCAGAATTCTGGACACAGACAAATCATTCTTCCAATGTCAAGCCAACACATTTGCTATGTGAAGTAGCTCTACACAATAAAGAATTCTGAAAGCCAACAAATGCACTGTTACAGGAATTTAGGAACAAGAATTTCATCTTAAGATGAAAAAGGTCTTCTGGAAAATCCCTCTCTCTCTCTCTCTTTTTTTTTGGGGGGGGGGGGCTGAGGCAATTGGGGTTAAGTGACTTGCCCAATGTCACACAGCTAGGAAGTGTTAAGTGTCTGAGACCAGATATATACTCAGATCCTCCCGATTTCAGGAATGGTGCTCTATCCAACGCACCATCCAGCTGCCCCTGGAGAATCTCTAGGTCAGAAGTTCTTAACCTTTTTTATATCACGTCTAAGTCAAAATAATTTTTTTAAATTCATAAAACAAAATATATGGGACCTACAAAGGAAACCAATTATTTTGAGATAGTTAAAACATTTTTCAAACAAGTTTATGTGCTCATCCAACTTCTGAGTAGACACTTAGTAAAACAAACAACAACAAAAAAAAAAACTCCAAGAGCTACTAAATCACTCCAGTTAATTGTTCAACAGCTTCAATTATCAAAAAATTACTTTTACTGAAACAAAGTCTGCCAGACTGTATCTTCTATCTATTGACTCTGGATCTACTACTAAGATCTACAAATGAAAAGTCTACTCCTTATTCTAGATGACAGGTATTATGTTCCACTACTGCATAAGCACACATTTAGATCTATCCCTGAAGCTAAAAAAAATCCCAAATTCCTTCCCTCAGTTCTCATAACAAGTAGTTTAAAAGTCCCTCACAATCCTATCTGCCCTATCTGTATGCATTTCACCTTATTGATGTCCATGATAATATGCAGTTGACAAAGGAAGTCCAACATTCTAGATGGAGACCGAGAAGAGCATGCTAAGATTGTGATACCATGGCAGTATGATGTAGTAGAAAGAACACTAGCCTGGACTCAGGGAGTCCGTTTGTGGCTGATGACTGGTAGCTGCATATTTTGGCACCTCAGTTTCCTCAAATGCTAAATGGAGATAATGTCTATATCACTTCCTGATCATAGAAAAGAGCCTTAGAAAATGAAAGTGCTGCAGAAGTGTGAATCACTGACATCTATGACACCCAGATGACTGGTCTTGAGACCCTGGAGTCTCCAGATCTCTTTCACGTGAATGGCTCTCTAGCCACATCTGCCCATTCTAGCTTTGGGTACTTTAAAGTGCTGTATGTGTATGTAATAACAGACATTTAAGAAATATGCCAACCTTTACTGCCAAAGCACATCAGGGTACAACAGAGGCCCCAAAGGATATATTTTCTGCTTCTCTTCATTATATAAAACATCCACCAGCTGTATGACGTTTTTGTGACGTAACCTCCTCAGTAGCTGAATTTCCCTAGAAGAATTGAAGGAAAAGTTGTTAGTACATCTGTCTGCGGAAATGTAAGATCCCTTATTACTGAAAAAGGGGATAATTTGTTACAGTTAAAACAGAATTTTCAATTTGCTTTTTAATTATTTATTTAAAAAGTATATCAAAGCCAACATCTGCTCAATCCCCTATAATGACTCTAAATTTGACCAGCATGCCAAGATCTGTGGTGTGACTTTGATCAGCAAGCCAAAGATTATAGCCTCCAAATACTTACCTGATCACTGACACTTAGGTTTACCACCTCAAATAATGCAGTGCAATAACTTAAATCCTTCTAGGATTTGTATGCAGTGTTGGTACAAGACTAGAAGAGAAAAACAATAGTCAGGGGCAAAGAGAAGAGATGGTTGGTTCTGGTGCCTGCCTTCAACCACAGTGTATTGGTGCTACAGTCCTGATTCGAGAGCTGTTTCTGCCTGTGGTGGGGTGCACTCAGAAATGCCAAATATAGACTTTGCAAGGAGAGACATTACTTGCCTACAAGCTTAAATTTAATACTACCTATGTCTTCATACATACAGAAACAATCTTCGATATGCTTCCCCTAGTCTCTCCCACTACCAGAGGAAAAAAAAAAGTTAAAAATTAATAAAGAGAATAAAATATCAATAAACAGGTTTTAATCGAAAATGAACTACAAATCAGTCCCATATATCAATCATCATTACCTACAAAATAATATTAATTTTTCACTTTAGACAAAGTATAGGCCAGTATAAGGATGTTAGCCAAGTGAATAGTGAAAAGGAACTTCAATTAGGACTCAAAGGGCCTAAATTAAAATGCTATTTCTGTCATACATAATGAAACACTGGGCAAACCGTTTATGTCTTCTTCAAAGGCTCCTCCAATAACTTCTACAAATAACTACAAATAACTTCTGACTCAAACAGTCTCTGTTTTACAGTTTCTACTTCCCACCTCTGGATGGTTGTGAGAGTCAGTGAGTCTGATCCTCTGTGGAATGGGGGCTAACAACAATTACCTACTCATATAAGACATCAGCATTTATAAGTATTACCAACAAGGTCCAACAGGAAGAAATAGAAAGAGAAATTCCATGCAAAATAACTGTAGACAATATGAAAACTTGGGAGTGCATCTGCCAAAACAATCCAAAAACTTTATGAACACAATTACAAAACATTTTTCACACAAATAAAGTCAGATCCAAACAAGTAGAGAAATATTAATTGTTCATGGGTAGACTATAATAAAAAACAATTCTACCTAAAATTACTTATTTGCTGCCATGCCAATCGAATTAACAAAAAATTATTTTATAGAGGTATAAAAATAATAACAAAAATCATCTGGAAGAACAAGAAGTCAAGAATATCAAGAGAATCATTGGGAAAAAAAAATGTTATGGGAGGGGAGGTTGCTTAGCAGTTACCAAATCTCAAAATGTATTACAAAACAGTATCCATCAAAACAATCTGATACTGGCTGCGAAACAGAATGATGGACTGATAGAATAGATAGTTACATAATACACACTAATAAGTGAACATAGTAATCTAGTGTCTGATAAACACAAAGATCCAAAATTTAGGACAAGAAGTGCTGTGAAAACTGGAAATAACTGACCAATAACTCACACTATATATTGAGATATGATCAAAATAGGAATATGATTTAGATATAAAGAATGATGTAATAAGCTAGTTAATAGAACATGGACATTTTTACCTCTAAGGTTTATGGGTAAGGGAAGAACTTATAACCAACAAGAGATGGAGAGCATTACAGAATGTAAAATGTGTATTTTCGATTACACCAAGTTAAAGTTTTTCCACAAACAAAACCAATACAGTCAAGATTAGAAGGAAAGCAGAAAACTGGGGGAAGGAGATTTTACAGTCGATTTCTTTGATAAAGATCTCATGTCTCATTTACATATAGAAGTGGGTCAAATCTAAAAGAATACAAATCCATTCTCCCAATTGATAAACTGTCAAAAGACATGAATAGTTTCCAGAAGAACTCAACCAAAGCTTTCTAAAGTCATATGAAAAAATGCCCCAAATCCCAGATTTTTAAACTATGGTTTGTGACCACATATGGGACCTCATAACTCAATGTGGGAGGTTGCGAAATTATGATTTATTATCAGTAAATGTTGGACTTGTACATCTCTATTTTATAAACTTTTATGTCCAGGGTCACGAAAAACTTCTTGGGCGAAAAGGGATTGTGAGTAAAAAAAAGTTTAAGAAGTCCTGCTTTAAATAACTAATGATTACAGAAATGCAAATTAAAACTCTGAGGCACCACCTCATCCCTATCAGATTGACTTATATGACAGAAAAAGAAAAATGACAAATGATGAAGGGCATGTGAAAAAATTAATGCATTGTTGATGAAGTTGTAAAATGGTCCAACCATTTTAGAAAACAATTTGGAATTATGTCCAAAGGGCCATAAAACCATGCATATTCTTTGACTCAGCAATACCATTAACTTAAGTCTGTACGCCAAAGAGAAGGAAAAAAAAAAGGAAAAGTATCTATATGTGCAAAAATATTTGCAGCAGCTCTTGGAAACTAAGGAGATGCCCATCAATTGCAGGATGGCTGAACAACCTGTGATATAAATGATTGTGATGCAACATAGCATTTTCAAGCTCTCTATTGATGTTTGCTTGCATCATGTTTTCGTTCTCAGATTTTTTTCTTATAAATCCGATTTTTCTTGTACAAGATAACTGTATGAATGTGTATACACACATTCGATTTGTCAAGCATTTTAACATAATTAGCATGTATTAGACTTCCTGCCATCTAGGGGAGGGGATGGGGGAAGGAGGGAAAAATTTGTAACAGAAAGCTTTGCAAGGGTCAATGTTGAAAAATTACCCATGCATGTTATGCAAATAAAAAGCTTCAATAAAAAAAAAGATGGGAAAAAATAAAATAAATGATTGTGATGGAATATTATTGTGGTATAAAAAATACTTAAAAGGAGGGTATCAGAAAAACCTGTGAAGACTTGCATGGATTGATGCAAAGTGAAGTGAGCAGAATCAGGAAAACACTGTACACAGCAACAGCAATACTGTACAATGATTAACTCTAAATGACTATATTCTAAGTAATTCTTAATAAGTCTGTTCTAATTAATTGTCCAAGACAATTCTGAAGGACTTGAAAGGACCATGAAAAATGCTACCCACCTCCAGAGAAAGAACTAATGGATTCTCAATACAGATTAAAGCAAACCTTTTTTTACTTCATTTTTCTTGGTTTTTACTTTTTGATCTGTTTTCTTTTGCAACATTACTAATACGGAAATATCTTGCATGACTGCATGTGTATGAATAGGGACAACTGGATAGTATAGTGGATAGAGTGCTGGACCTGGAATCAAGAAAACTTATCTTTCTGAGTTCAAATCCAGCCTGAGACACTTACCAGATGGGTAACTCTAGGCAAGTCACTTAACCCTATTTGCCTCAGTTCCATCTGTAAAATGAGTTGGAGAAGGAAATGGCAAGGTATTTCAGTATTTTTGGCAAGAAAATTCCAAATAGTCATGAAGAGTTAGACATAACTAAAATGACTAAACAACAACGTGTATATCAAATTGCTTGGCTCCTTTAAGCAAGAAGGAAAAGAAAAGGCAGATGGAAGTTTAAAGAACAGAGGGGCAAGGAAGGGAGGGTGAGAAAATTTGGAACTCCAAATTTTTAAAAATGAATGTTAAAACTTTTGTCTACGTGTAATTGAGGAAACAAATAAAAATTAAATATAAAGCAAAACAAACAACACTGATCTCAGCTACACATAGGATTGCCATGAGGAAAGCACTTTGGAAACTATAAAATGACAGAAATGTGAATTGCAGCCTTAATATCCCTTTCAGTTCTCTGACACTTTATATTCAAGATCTAATTGTAGAAATGTGGTAAAACAGTCTCAGTAAGAGAAGGAAAGCTTTATCTGGTACTTCACTACAATCCAAATCCTCAACAAAATGATACCAGGGCCTTTAAAAAAAAAAAGATCAGCTAAGCTGATGAAATTCTAGGTAACAATGCTATGAAGCAAGATGATCAAAAATGAAAACTGGTTTACAAAATATATACACTTTTACTATAATAATTTTTGTGCATACATCCCTACTTCTACTTTGAAAACTATCATATGACAGAAAATTGTGAATTACAATCTTAATATCTCTTCTAGCTTAAGTAAATGTTTAAGATCTAACTGTAGAAATATCAATTATCTCCTATTTATCTTATACAAAGCATGTATGATGTGTATAGTTACTTGCATACTGGCTCCATTAGACTGTAAGTTCTCTTTATAACCCTAGTGCTTAGCACAATGCCTAGCACATAGTGGGTACTTAATTAATGGAGAAGGGAGGTAATAATCATTCATATATAGCATCTAGCAAGTGCCAGGTTTTGTACTAAGTACTTTACGAATATTTCATATGATCCTCACAAACAACCCTATATATATTTTTCTCCCCCCCCAGTTACATGTAAAACAGTATTTTTTTTTTATTAAAGCTTTTTATTTGCAAAACATGTATGGGTAATTTTTCAACATTGACCCCTGTAAAGCTTTCCGTTACAAATCCCCCCCAACCAGCTCCCACCCCTCCCCTAGATGGCAGGAAGTCTACTACATGTTAAATATGTTAAAATACTTGACAAATCAAATATGCATATACATATTTTTACAGTTATCTTGCTGTGCCAGAAAAGTTGGATCTACAAGAAAAAAAAATCTGAGAAGGAAAATATAATGCAAGCAAATATCAATAGAGAACATGAAAATGTAAAACAGTATTTTTGATTATACATGTACATTCATTTTTTACATATTTCCATATGAATCATGTTGAGAGAGAAAAATCAGAATGAAAGGGAAAAACCACGAGAGGAAAAAAAAAGAAGAAAAAAACAAGTGAACATTCAGTCTTCATATTTCTCTTTCTGGATGGGGATGGTATTTTCCATCCAAAATTTATTGAGATTGCCTTGGATCACTGAATTGCTAAGAAGAACCAAGTTAATTAACCATAGTTAATCATCACACAGTCTTGCTATTGCTGGGGATGTTTCCCTGATTCTGCTAGTTTCACTCAGCATCAGTTCATATAAATCTTCTATTCATCATTTTTTTATAGAATAGTAATATTCCTTTACTTTCATATGCCATAACTATCCAGCCATTCCCCAATTCATGAGCATCTGCTCATTCCCAATTCTTTGCCACCACAAAACTCCTTATATCTCAGCATTCAAAATGTTCCACATGTTCCAACCTATGCTTCCAACTTTGACCCAGACATCTCTTCTCAGTCACGGATCATAAAGAGGACAGATGGGAAATTTTCGAAGAATGTCACCATCCATGTGATGTCCAACTGCAGTAGAATGAAGACATTTGTCAATCAAGCAGTCTACAAGCATTTATTAAATATCTACCATATGCCAGGAGAATATAAAGACAAAAATCAAATAGTTCCTGACCTTAAGAAGCTTACAATGCTTTGAACAGTGTTTATTAAATGGCTTATATTTAATCAGGGAAAAGTGTGTGTGTGCGTGCGTGTTAAAGATACAAAATAGATGCAAGAGTAGTGGGAGAATACTAGCTCTCAGAGATCAGTAAAAACCTCATATAGAAGATAACAACTGAACTGAATGCCAAAGGAAACCAGGGATTCCAAAAGGCAGAGGTAAGCAGGGTACAGGATCAGTCAGGGAAAAGGTAGAGAGATAGGAAATGTGGTGACATCTAAAAAGAAGAGTTAGTGTTATATTTAATACAGATTTAAAAAAAAACCTGCATGTTAACAGAAATTCAAGTTCACATATAACTATTTTGTATGTCTTTGTTTATTAAAATACTCATGCTTGCTAACATTGAAATTCATAATAATAAAAGAAAATTAAGGGGAAAATAGTAAGAATGTCACTATGACCAGAACACAATCTGAATGAAGGGAAGTATTGTGAAATTAGACTGGAAAAATATATTGGGGCCAGGTCATGAAGGACTTAAAATGTCTAGGGGTTTATGCTTTATCCTACAGGATTTTTTGAGGGGAATGAAATGATATGGTTTGACTTTTATCAAAGTCCCTTTGGCAGCTATGTAGAAAATGGAATGGATGATCTGGAGAGAGGAAAGAACTAAGAATTACAATAGTCCAGAAGGGTCTGAAAAAGTATGGGGACCATAAGAATAGAAAGACAACAAATGTGAAATATGGGATTAGAAACAAGATCTAGATCAATTCTGATGGACATAGCTCTTTCAACAGTGAGGTTATTCAGGGCAGTTCCAATGGTCTTGTGATGGAGAGAGCCACCTACATCCAGAGAGAGGTGGGTACTGAGTGTGGATCATAACATAATATTTTCACTTTTGCTGTTGTTTTCTTGAATTTTGTTTTCTCATTTTTTTCCTTTTTGATCTGATTTTTCTTGTGCAGAATAATTATGGAAATATGTATAGAGAAGAACTGCACATGTTTAACATACATTGGATTATTTGCCAGCTAAGGGAGGGGTGAGGGGAAGAGAGGGAGAAAAAAAATTTTAGAGCACAAGATTTTGCAAGATTGAATGTTGAAAACTATCCATGCATATGTTTTGAAAATAAAAAGCCTTATAAAACAAAAAAGAAACAAGATATAGAAATTAAATGGATATATGGGGTAATATAAAAAATTTGATAATAACTCAAGGTTAGAAATATGGGTTAATGAAAGGATGGTGATATTCTCAGCAGAAAGAGGTAAATTAAAAGGAAGGGTGAGGTGCAGGGGAAAGAACTATTTTTAATGTGTTGAGTTTGAGGTATCTGTTTTGTGGAAGCTTAAGTTGTGAAGTCACACAATTCTGAGGTTTCTAAGTATTACAGGGCTTGAGGAAGACAATGAAGCAGGATTGACTTCTTTGAGAAAACAGGAAGAATGATCTAAAGGTAGTAAAGGACTACAATAAAGAGTTCAACTAGCTGATTAAAATGGGCAGAGGAATCTCAGGAGAAGGTGGCATGCTGTAAGGAGTAAGGGGGGGGGGGGGGCACGGTGATAAACTGTATGTAACAAAAGCTTAACCAAAGCTGCCCACAAAAGAAAAAGACAAATATTGTGAAGAAACAGGAACCTGATTCTCTTACTAAGGGAGCTCTACATTGTCCTAGTCAGGATAGAAAGCAATTTGGAACTAGGCCCCTTAACTTCCTTAACTTTGGTCCAGTAAAATCATGCCCAGATCTATGCCCAAAATAGCAAAGATAAAGGACCAGGACCCATATGTTTAAAAATATTTATAACAGTGTTTGTTTGTTTATTTGTTTTGGTAATGGCAAAGAAACAGAAGCTAACACAAGGCCCATCAATTGGAAAATGGTTTTTAAAAAACATAGGTATATAAATGTTTTTGTTGTTGTCCAAATCTTTGTGACCCAATGCACTACAGCAGACCAGACCCTTCTATTCTTCACTCTCTTGAAGTCAAGGTCATTTTCATTACTTCCATGACATGATCTACTCTTCTTATCCTCTGCCATCCTCTTTTCCTTTTGCCTTCAATCTTTCCCAATGAGTCCTGTTCTTCATTATGTGTCCAGTTTTTCAGCTTCAACTTCAATTTTTGACTTTCAGTGAATAAACTGAATTAAATTCTTTAAGTACTGACTTGTCTAAGAGCCTCTGCAGTACCACAATTCAAAAGTATTGATTCTGCTCAGCTTACCAGGCAGTCCAACTCTCAACGCCATACATTGCTACTGGAGAAAAAGCATATCTTTGGCTATATGGCAAGCAAGTTTTTTAGTGTGCTCTTCAGATTTGTCATAACTTTGTTTCCAAGGAACAAGTACCTTTTAATATCATGGCTACAGTTACCATTTACAGTGATCTTTGAGCCGAAGAATGTAAAATACGACATTGCTTCCATTTCTTCTCCCTCTTTTTTACCAGGAAGTGATGGGACCAGTTGCCAACAGTTTTGGGTTTTTGTGTATTTTTTTTTTTAAATCTTAAACTTCAAGCCAGCTTTTACACACTCCTTTCACACTCATCAAAAGTGTGAATGCAGAACTAGCAACAACTTCCATCTTGCTAGAAATTCTGATTGTCTTATTTCACCTGAAAAAATAACTATTGGTATACAGATTACAGATTTGTTCTAATTGAGCAAGGGCAGCTTGTGGAATAGATATAAAAGATCTCTTCAAATTAAAGTGATTTATAGCCAACTTTTAAACGTTAAGACTGAACTTTTCAACCTAACTCAAAGAAACTTGACTTAAGTAGTCCTACAAAATGTCAAGTGATTGGTACAGAATTTGATCTTCCCTTATTTGTATGAACTGATGCAGAGTGAAGTAAGCAGAACCTGGAGAATAATTTATACTTTAACAACAAATCTGTGTAAACTAATAATTCTGAAAGACTGTGTTTTTTTTTTGTATTAAAGCTTTTTATTTGTATAACATATGTATGGGTAGTTCCCTAGCATTGATCTTTACAAAGCTTTCCATTACAAATTTTACCCCCAGTCCCCTCCCCTCCCCTAGATGGCAGGAAGTCCACTACATGTTAATAATGTTAAAATGCTTGAGAAGTTATGCAAGAAAAATCCTATCTACAAGAAAAAAAAAGAATCAGAGAAAGGCAACACAATGCAAGCAAATGTCAATAGAGATCATGAAAATGTCACGTTGTGGTCCATATTTCATTTCCCTCTCTCTGGGTGTATATGGTTTTCTTCAGTGAACAATTGGAACTGGTTTGAGACAATTCTTTGTTGCAGAGAGCCATGTCCATTAGAATTGATCATCATGTAACACTGTTGTTGCTGTGTATGATGATCTCCTGGTTCTGCTCGTTTCACTCAGCATCAGTTCATGCAAGTCCCTCCAGGCCTCTCTGAAATCCTCCTGCTGGTCGTTTCTTACAGAGCAATAATATTCCATAACATTCATATACCATAATTTATTCAGCCACTCTCCAATTGATGGGCATCCCTTCAGTTTCCAGTTTCTAGCCACTACAAAAAGGGCTGCCACAAACATTCTTGCACATGTGGGGCCCTTTCCTTTCTTTAAGATCTCTTTGGGATACAGGCCCAGTAGAAACACTGCTGGGTCAAAGGGTATGCATAGTTTGACAACTTTTTGAGCATAGCTCCAAATTGCTCTCCAGAATGGTTGGATCTGTTCACAGTTCCACCAACAATGTATTATTGTCCCAGTTTTCCCACATCCCCTCCAAAATTGATCGTTATCTTTTCCTGTCATTTTAGCCAATCTGACAGGTGTGTAGTGGTACCTCAGAGTTGTCTTAATTTGCATTTCTCTGATCAATAGTGTTTTGGAGCAACTTGAAAGACTGTGTTCTAATCAATAGTTATTATCCAAGATTTTATGCACCAAGATTATTACTTATTATCTGTCAGACAGGTGATGGACTAAATTTCAAAATAACCCATGCATTTTTGAACAATAAATAACATAGGACATTAAGCACCAATTTTGCTGTTGATGCTGCAAGATGGAGAACTGAGACAAAGCTTAAATACCCATGAAATAGCAAAAAAAAAAAAAAAAAATCCAAGAAAAGCCTTCAGTATGTTAAATAAAATCTAGAATGGATTTAAAGAAATACATGGACAAGTAGCATACAGGATAAGAATGAATGTATAGTTTATGGTCAATACTGTTAAGGAAGGACCTACAAGAATTAGTTTCAAAAGATATTTATCCATCTTTTGAAGTTACCTATTTCACAAAGCCTCTCTTAATCTCCCCTGGGCAGAAGGTACCTGCAAACTCTTTTCCTACAAAACTCTACTCTAATATACTCATCATAATTTGTCATAATTTCCATTTTTTTAATTCTTGCTAGACTAGGAGTTATGAACAGGAAAGATTCATCCTTCTATCTCCCTGCTACTTAAAACAGGAATGCATAAGACTCATAAATTTAATATTTGGCAAGAGATTGAAAAGCAAGCATAAACAAATTTATTCTGTGACTATTATGTGGAAGGTAATGGGAAATTGATAAGAGAAAAAGAAAAAATAGAAAAAAATAGGCTATTACAACAGAAAATCACCTTCAATGAAAGCATGATGTGAGAGGCTTCTAAATAAGAACAACATATTGCACTTAACCATCTCCATAAAAGGAAAGGAGTTAAGTACAGAGTTTATAGAGCCTGCCTACAGCTGATAGACACATCATCAGTACAACACCCATGTAACATCTCCACCCCAAAGAACTGTCAGCTAAGGCTAATACTGTATACTTTGTTAAATTATGTACAAATATTGCACATGTAAGAGCTATGCACAATTACCTTTTTCAGAAATTTGAATTTTTTTTAACAGTATATCAAGGCTTGTAATGGGGGTGGTGGTATACATAATCTAGGCTAAACTTTTTCATTAGGCAGAGGAAGAAATGGAAATGGGGTTAAAGGAAGGGGAGGAAGAGGAAGTGACTTGTTCAGTTACAAAATGAGGACTAGAATTCACATCTCCTAATTCCTAGTCTTATGTTCCTTTTTTTTTTTTAAACTAAAACCACACTATTTCCCTAAACATTGCCACAATCACCTCTCCCAAGGCCTCCTTTCCCCAACACCTTCCAGCCTCTCCAGTTGTGAAATAATCTGCAGTACCCATTGCCTAGATAAAGGTATTTTAGGGCTAATTCTTTCAGAAAAAAAAAAAAAAAAAGTTCTCCATTTCAGTGGGTTAAATATATACTCACATCTTGGTTTCCTAGCAAGGCCCTAGATGTTTATTTATAGAATGTTGGAGATACGCCTGGTATTTTATAGCCAAGTGGCACCCAGTGCAGGACTGACTGCTCCATCATCAAGCAAGTGTACAGTAAGAATTCACTAGCCAATTGTACAGCAAACTCAAGTATCCTATCTCCTGAGTCAATCAGATCACTTGAAAGCTGTGTAGCCCCAGGTCAGTCATTTCACTCTATGGCCTTCAGCTTCACCTCATCTTTTATTTTACAAAAAAAAGGACTAGACTAGAAGGTATCTACCAATAGCAGCTCAGGTTTATATAGTGGTCTTTAAAGGGCTAAAGTGCTCTAGCTCAGGCAGCTACAGGCACAATGGATGGAGCACCAGCCCTAAAGTCAGGAGGACTTGAGTTCAAATCTAAACTTAATACTTAACACTTCCTAGCTGTGTGACCCTGGGCAAGTCACTTAACACAAACTGCCCCCCCTCCCCCACGGCTCCAGCCATAACAAGTGGGGAGAGGGAGGAGAGGGGAGAGCAAGGCAATAACACTAAGGCCCCAAGAGATAAAGCCATTAGTTCAAATTACAAAGCTTATCTCTTATGGTTCCAAGATCCACATTCAGTTCCCTTGACTCCAAATATATGCTTGTTAATTCTACTTCTCATTTAAGGTATCACCCAGCTCTAACATAATGCTCTATGACCAAGGCCCCTTTCAGTTTAGACCTTCAACACTCTATACTTTAATAGTCTTTCCAACTATAATATTCTTTATCTTCTGCAAAAAGATCAGTAAATGAAACAAGTTAGAGACCACTGAAACCACACACAATCATTCTGCTATTCTAAGATATAATTTTTTTTAAGCACTCAGGAATTTTCACAAAGCTCAAAAACAGGTACATGATATTTTCATACACAATCAATTTATGAATGTTTTGCTTAACCATATCAGTTTGTTATAAGGGAAATAGACTTTTTTGTGGGGCATGGGGGAATAAAAAGATGACACAACAGCATGATTGTGATGATCAACTGTAATGGACTTGGCTCTTGTGATGGAAAGAGCCATCTGCGTCTAGAGAGAGAACTCTCTGTTCTGTTTTATGCACTATTTTATGGAGTTGTGAACTGATCCAACTATTATGGAAAGCAATTTGGAACTATGCCCAAAGGACCATAAAACAGTACATGCCCTCTGATTCGGCAATACCAATATTGGGTTTGTATCCCAAAGAAATCATAAAAAATGGGAAAAGGACCCACACATACAAAAATATTTATAACAGTTCTTTTGTGATGGCAAAGAATTATTAATTGAGGGGAATACCTATCAATTGGGCAATGGTTGAACAAGATGTGGTATATTAATGTTTAATGAAATATTATCGTGCTAACATAGTAAATGATAAACAGGCAGATTTCAGAAAAACTTGGAAAGACTTGTAGAAACTGATGTAAAGTGAAATAAACAAAACCAGAAAAACATTGTACACAATATCAGCTGTGTGATGTGTGATAATCAACTATGAATGACTCAGCTCTTCTCAGCAACACAATGATCCAAGTACCAAGGACTCACAAAGGAAAATGCTGTCCACATCCAGATAATGAACTGATAAGACTCTGAATGGAGATGGAAGCATACTTATTTTATTCTTTTGGGTTTTTTTCCTTTTTATCTGTTCCTTCTTTAACAACTGTGACTAATATGGTAATATACTTTACATAAAAGCCATGTTTATAACCCATTATCAAATTGTGTACCATTTTAGGAAATGGGGAAGGAAGGAGAAAAATTTGGAATTCTAATTATGGAAACAAATGCTAAAACTGTCCTGACATGTAACTGGGGGAAAAATAAAATATTTTAAAAATAATACAATTGTAAAATAATAATAATAATAATAATACAATTGTGCATACACACACACAAGATAGTGATGGTAGAGTCATAATAAAAAAAAGAAAAGAATAACAAAGTATTAAACTATACAAAGCAAGAAAGGAAAACAGAGAAATGGATAAAGGCAGGGCATGTTGGTACTTTTAAATTTTAAATGTTCTTTAAAATAAGCTGAACATAATAGAAATTCACAATTTCATATAAAACTCTTTTTCCATTCTTTATATATGGACACGTCCTTGTTGATGTTTGTCAAATTTATAATAAAATAAAGAAAGAAGGAAGGAAGGAGAGAGGAAAGGAAGAAGTAAGTGAGGGAAGGAGGGAGGGAGAGAGGAGGGAGGAAAAAACTAATGCAAGGCTCAGAAATTGCAAAAAGTAATCTCAAAGGCAGGCACAATTAAACTCCTGGGAATCTGCATTGCATGTTAAACTCAGGTTTCCTTCTTGTTCTTAAAAGGTGATTTTTGGAGGCAATGATGGAACGATGGCAGCATATTAGAACCCAGAAAGGCTCAGATTATCTATAAACACCCCAGTAAAGCTCTAAAAAATGAATGTAAAAAAATTGAGAACATGCTTTAAACTCCTGGATTAAGTCTAGGAATATAAATGTTGTTATATTTTAAAAGAAAAGCAAATTATGTATAACAGCTTAAAAGTGTATATACAATCCTCTTTTTCTGTTCTATGATATATATGAAAATAATCATATTTGTTGTAAAGTTCTCAATTCTCAAAATTGAAAATAAACACACTACTAGGGAGAAACACAATCACAACCTATAATAATGCTGTGTTCTCATCAAGGCATCTAGATATCATCCTATTGGGCTGTAAACCCAGTAGGATCAGGAACTTATACAACTCAGAACACAAGGGCAGCAATTAGACTTTTCTTGGATCAGATCACGTTGGGAGTACTGAAAGCTTACAGGTCCCCAGTCTAAGCTGCCCTTGAGAGCCTGGAGCAGCATAATATGTGTTACCCAAAGAAAACAGCCACAGAACTAGCCTAGACCTTTTCCCCAGAAGGATGAAGAAGCCAGCCCTAACAAAGTCTGAATTCAGGAAGTGGGTAGGAAGATGATGCAAATTAAAAAAAAAAAAAAAAAAAAAAAAAAAAAAAAAGAATCTGACCATAAAAGAGCTATTATAATGTCAGGGACACTCAATACACAAACCTAAAAGAAGAAACTTATTCTGAAACTTCTATAAGCAAAACCTCAGAGAAAAAACATGATTTGGGTAACGAATTCCTGGAAGAGAAAAGGCAAGAGGTTTGGTTGTTTTTTTTTTTAAGAATTTGAAATGTTTTATAAATGAAATGAGAGCACCTGTGGGAAAAACTGTTAAAGAAATGAGAGCCAAGGAAGAAAGAATTAGAAAGAATAAAAGGTACAAGACCTTACCCAAGGAGAAAACTTTCCAAAAACTAGTGGACCAAATTGAAGCTAATGACTTCATGAGACAGAAAGAAATATCAAAGTAAAGTCAAAAGACTAAAAACTAAAGAAAATCTAAGTTGCCTCATGATGGGGAAACTGAGGCAAACAGGGTTAAGTAGCTTGCTCAGGGTCACACAGCTCATATCTGAGACCAGCTAAAATTCAGGTCTTCCTGACTCCAGGACCAGCTCTTTATCCACTGTCCCACTCTGATGTTCCTCTTTTGCTGATAGGAGTGAATGGTTATATTATGAGGATTTGAAACAGATGCTGTAAAGGAGTGGAAGAGGGAATCAATCAGAGATTAAAGGGACTTTTCCCCCCAAAATCCTCAGGCTTCCTAACTTTTCTATTACTGCAGAGGGCATGACCAAGGCTTTTCACCTTGCTCTTGTCTCCTCTCACCTCCACATCCAATCTGTTGCCAAGGCCAGTCAAACTTACCTTCTGAACAAATCTTGTATATAACCCCATTTCCCTTCAATGATGCTACCACCACCCTTGTGAAGATCCTCCCTCATTACTAAACTATTAAGATAGCTTTGGCTGATCTCCCTGCTACAGCTCTCCACTCCAGACCATCCTCTACTTAATATTGTCAAATTGATTTTCCTAAAAAGTACATATACGGCCCACATCATCCTTCATTTTCAATAAACTCCAGTGACTTTATCTCCTGGACCAAATATAAAAAACCTCTTTTGCCTTCAAAGTCCTTCACCTCTCTTTCCAGTCTTCTAAATTCCTTACTCTACTTTTCTGGAATCCAGTGGCACTCCCTTCCTTGCTGTTCTTCAAACAAGATGCTTAATTCCTAACGCTGGGCTTTTCCCCTTGTTGTCCCCAACACTGAGAATGCTTTTCCTTCTCATCACTGTCTCTGAACTTCCCTGGAATTCTTCAAGTCTCAGCTAAAATCCCACCTTCTTACTAGAAGCCTTTCCTGATCATCTCCAATCTGTCTTGCTTCTCATTTGAATATACTATTTTTCCTATTGTTTCCCCCATCACATTGTGAGTTCTTTGAGAGCAGGGCTTGTCTTTCAGCTTTCTTTGCCCAGCAATACTTCTGGCATGCAGTTGTGGTTTGACAAGTGCTTAATGCTAACTATGTAGACCCAGTAAGCAATGGGCTATATGACTTCCTCAAGAAGTATTCTGAAACACAACAAAGTGATCTGGGAAGGCAGACAGAAAGAAGTAATCAGAGGTTGGGATTTATTGTTAGCTAGGTCTGGAGCCAGGAAAATATGAGTTCAAATCCTACCTTATTTACTTACTAGTTATATGACTCCAGAAAAGTCACCTAATCTCTACCTACCTCAGTTTTTTTCATTTGTAAAATGGGGATAGTAATCAAACCTATCTCCCAAGATTGTTTGTTGTGAGGCTCACATGAAATATCTGTAAAGCATGCAGCACAATGTTTGGCATATAACTGATAGTTAATAAATGCCTGTTCCCCCCTCCCTGCCTCCTAATAAAATCAATATTATGAAGGCAAGAAAGGCTAGAGCTAGAAAAGTTTAGGGTCAAAGGAATTTCTCAGGATGGGGTAAGCATTTTGTTGAGGCAGAAAAAAGGCATAGGCCATGGGAGTTGAAGTTAAAGAAACTATAAAGTCAAAATGTTTGTGAGGATATCAACATGTATTTATATTGAAGCACCCAAGAGTATGGGTAGAGGTTGGGATGGAAGGTAAGGCTGTGTGAAGACAGATACTGAAGCCTTTGACAGCTGTAGATAACTGTCTATCAGAATCTTTAGAAAGTGATACATGTGAATGGAGTGAAACTACCATCATCTGAGTGATAGTAAAGGAGGGTGTACAGAAGTCAGTGAGGGCTTAGAATCAAATCCAAGTTCAATCACTTGTAGTGTAGTCTCTGATTACAGGGTGACATATCACTCAACATTGTAAAGCAAAGATGACAGAGTAATTAATTCCTAAGGTCACAAAAGTTTTAACCTCTATGACCTAATACAAGTGGCAGTGTTTTTAATCTTCCCCTTGGTTTAGTGTATCATCGGAAAAACAGCCATTACTAGAGAGGCTAATTTCCCCACAGATAACATTTGAACTGTCTTAGGAAGATTACCTGATAGGATAAGGCACCAGACACTGAAGTCCTCTTCTCAAGCTGAACTACTAATCATTCAAACTCTATGGCAGAGAGCAAGTCCAATGGGCTGACCAAGTAGTCCAAATGCCAAATATATCTCAAGCTAAAAGACTAGGTAAGCACTCCCACAGAAATCAGAAGCAGCAGGACACTCTCTTTAGAGATTGTGAGACATGGGAGATGTTGGCAAAGAACCACCCAGTATGGCGTACCTGAATCAAAGAAGGTTCTGTTTGTTATAAGCAAAGCAGAATCTCAGTGACACAAAGGAAACACAAACCAAGCAAATCTAGACATCTCCTTCCCAAATGTTCAAATGGACTATTTGTGCCCCACTTGTGGTAGAGTCTTCCAAGCTAGCACTGAACTAACCAGTCACAGTCAAACATACTATACCTTGACCTCAACATCATGATGTTACTGGTCCCTTTCAAGTATGAAGGAAGAACACACATCTGCCATAAGTCAGGTTTCCATGACTGCAAGCTGACAGAAGGCATGAGAGAGGAAAAGTCTAATATAAAAGGCTATCTGTCAACAGTAAAATGGGAGTTCCAGAGAGCACAATGGGATGGATACAAGAGAGGTAGGAGTGAAGTAGATAGGCATGAGGGAGATAGAAGTGATGGCAAAGACGGAGAGTTGCTTTTTTGTTTCTTCCCCCAAACAGCTTCAAGTCTGAATCACAGGTATTTGGGGAGAATTTGCTAGCTGGAAAGGACAGGAAATTGTCACGTTTCCCAGCAGCAGAGGGAGATGTAGCCTATCCAAGAATAATAGACTTTATTAAGTGTCCAAGGCACTATATTAAGTCTTGGGGATACAAAGAAATAGAAAAAAAAAAAAAAAACCAGTCCCTTCTCTCAAGGAACTCCTAATCTAATGAGGGAAACAAAATGCAAACAATTAGGCACAAACAAGACATAAATTATAGATAATCTCAGAGGGTAGGCATGATGATTAAGGAGGATCCCTAAGATGTTGATTTTTCTCTCTTTAGAGGCAAGTGGGGAGGAGGGTAAGGGGATGAATGGAGAGAATTCTGAACTTCCCCCTATCTCTCCAGTCTTTTTGTACCTTACTCTTATTTTCTTTGCAATCCAGTGACATGAGCCCCCTAGCTATAGGTCCAATAAGACACTCCCATCTCCCCATTATGTTTATTTTCACTGATGGACCTATGCCTGAAATGCTTCCCTTATGCTTCCTCAACTCCCTTTCCAGCTTCCCTGGCATCCTTCAAGTCTCAGCTAAATTCCCATCTTCTATAAGAAGTCTGTCCTGGAAGGAAAGAATTTATGGCCAAAGAACAACTAGAGAACATTATGAAATGCAAAATGGACAATTCTGATTACATTAAATTAAAAAGCCTTTGTACAAAAAAAACCCAGTGCAGCCAAGATAGAAGAGAAGCAGAAAATTGGGGGGGAAATTTTTTTTACATCAAGGATTCTGATAAAGGCCTTGTTTCTAAAATATATAGAGAACTGACTCAAATTTATAAGACTACAAGCCATTCTCTAATTGATAAATGGTCAAAGGACATGAACAATTTTCAGATGAAATTAAAACCATTTCTAGTCATATGAAAAAATGATCTAAATCACTATTGTTTAGAGAAACGCAAATTAAGACAACTCTGAGGTACGACTACACACACCTCTCAGACTGGCTAAGATGACAGGAAAAGTTAATGATAAATGTTGGAAATGATGTGGGAAAACTGGGACACTAGACATTGTTGGTAGAATTGTGAAATGATCCAACCATTTTGGAGAACAATTTGGAACTATGCCCAAAGAACTATAAAACTGTGTATACCCTTTGATACATTACTGGGCCTATATCCCAAAGAGATCATAAAAAAGGGAAAAGGACCCACATATGCAAAAATGTTTGTAGTAGCCCCTTTTGTAGTGGCAAGGAATTGGAAACTGAGTGGATGTCCATTTGGGGAATAGCTGAATAAGTTATGGTATATTAATGTTATGGAATATTATTGTTTTATAAGAAACGATCAGCAAGATGATTTCAGAAAGGCTGGAGAGACTTACATGAACTGATGCTAAGTAAAGTGATTAGAACCAAGAGATTGCACACAGTACAGCAAGGTTATGTGATGATCAATTCCGATGGAAATGGTTCTTTTCAACAATGAGATGATTGAGGCCAATCCCAATGGACTTGTGGTGGAGAGAGCCATCTGCACCCAGAGAGAGGACAGTGGGGACCGAATGTGATCACAATATAGTATTTTCACCTTTTTTTTGTTGTTAGTAGCTTGCTTTATTTTTTTCTTTCTCATTTTTTTCCTTTTTGATCTGATTTTTCTTCTGCATGATAAATCTGGAAATATATATAGAAAAGAACTGCACATGTTTAACATATATTGGATTGCTTGCTGTCTAGGAGAGAGGTGGGGAGGAAGGGAGGAAAACTTGAAACTTTGCAGGGGTGAACACTGCAAACTATTTTTGCTTGTATTTTGAAAATAAAAAGTTATTATTTAAAAGAAAAGAAATCTGTCCTGATCCTGACCCATGCTAGTGTCTTCCTTATTGGCTATGTCTAATTTATATAGCCAAAACTTTTATGTACATAATTGTGATTTGCATATTGTTTCCCTGATAAGACCAGTCTCTTACAGAGCAAAGAATATCTTTTGTCCTTCTTTATATCTCTAATGTTAGCACATAGTCAGAAACAGAATAAGTACTTAATGTTTTTGACTAAAAGAACTTAGGAGGCAGTCTGGCTAGTCAGGTGGCAACTGACAAGGAACAAATTGAAAGAAAGGACTGATGGTATCTGAATTCTCCCTGAAATGGAAGGCTGGGTAAGAAGAGTTCTTGCTGTTTGGCAGACAACGTTATGACATAGAACTTTGGTACAGAAGCAACCTTTGAGACAATTCTAATCCAATTGATTTCAAGACATTTATGAGGTTAATTAAGGTTAAGAGAGGAAATTACCTGCCCAAGGTCAAAGTACAGAGATCTAAAGTAACTATTGGATGTAAAATTATGTTTTCATGATTTGCCATTTATTCCCTAAATCTGACCTAATTTCTCTAAAGCTATTTTGCTAACACCATCTTTAAGGCTAATTAGTTATCAGCAACTTTAGAATCATCTTCGATTCTTCACTATTCCCTGACCTCATATTTTCTATGCCAAGTCTGTCTTATCTGTCCTCCCAAACCCTTCTTTCTTTTATTCTCTCCTATTATCATGGAGAATGCCAGCATCTTCTCAGTCGTCCAGGCTCCTAATTTAGGTGTACCTTTCAACTGCTTATTCTCTTTCACCCTCCTACATCCACTCAATTGCCAAGTCTTGATAATTGGCTAGACACCTTTTCAACATCTCATATACATTTCCTTCTCTCTTCTGATACTACCATTTCCTTGGTGCTGGTCTTCTTCACTTCATACCTGGATTACTGCCAAAGCCTGGTAGTTGGTCTCTTCCCATTTCAGCCTATTCTCCAACTGTCAAAGTGATCTTAAAAATGCAGATATTACCGTATCATCTCCCACTATCTGAGAAATTCTAGTAACTTCCTATCACTTGCCAGATCAATATAAAATTCTATTTGGCATTCAAAGCCCTTTATAACAGAATCTCTTCCTACCTTTCCAGTCTTCTGACATCTTACTCTCCCCTCCACATACTCTTCAATCCAGTGGTACTGGCATCCTTTGCTGTTCTTCAAACAAAACTCTTTATCTCCCTATTTAACACATTTTTACTCTCTTCCTCCTCAATTCTGCCTCCTGGCTTTATTGGTTTCCTTCAAGTCTCAGCTAAAACTTTACCTACTGCCAGAAGCCTTTCCAATTCTCCTTAAAGCCTTTCAAGACTAGCCCCTAATTTATCCCATCTATAGGAAGTGGCACAATCCTCCTGGTCATTCCACAAACAAGACATTCCATTTCTCAGCTCCAGGCATTTTCTCTGGAATGTTCTCCCTTCTCAATGACCCTAATGACTTCCCTGGCTTCTTATCTCAAGTAAAATTTCACCTTTTATAGGAAGACTTTCCCAATACTTCTTGATTCTAATGCCTTTTCTCTTTTAATTATTTCCTATTCAATCCTGTATAGAATTTTTCTGTATATATTTGTTTGCTCTACTCTGTTGAGGGCAAAAGTCTTTCTCTGTATTCCCAAAGCTTAGCATCATACCTGGCACATAGCAGTCACTTAAAAAAATGCTAAATGACTGCCTAATCTCTCTCTCCCCCAATATATGATATTCCATCTACTCTCAGGTAGTTCAAACACCCTGTTCTAGTCCTTTTCTCTTCTTGCCTAGTCTAAGACTATCAGCATGGTCTTTTAATTGGCCTTCTTACCTTCAGTATATCCCCTTTCTCCTACATATATCTCTGTCCAAATAATCTTCCAAACTGCTACCATATCAACACATCACTCATCTGTTCAAGTGTTCACTTACTTAAGTTTAAACTCCTTATCCTAGTATTCAAAGACCCTGACATGACTGACCTGTTTAAACCTAAGTTACCACTGACACATTCTAGCCAAAGTAGACTATTCTGTGCTCCCTCTATTCCTCTCCATCCAATTCATCCTACTCTTCTTACCTTCTATTCCAGTTCTAGGAATAGCAGAATCCATGCCCCCCCCCCAAGAGCCCAGAACCTGTGGAGGCAACCCCTTCTTGTCTCAGCCTCCTTACAAGGCTGGGCCCCAAGAGCCTACTCAGTTACACAGCTCATTCAGGAGTCACTAAAATGTATTCCTTCAGGTTAGATGAAAGGTCTCCAAGGCCTTACAGTCTGCCCTGTCTCTATAACTTGTACCTCCGACAGCATCACTAAACTAGTGATATAACATGAGGACTCCTTACCATCTGACCTGACTGTGGCAATCGTGGGGCTTTAGGCTTTTCCATTCATTCAGCAGCTAAATTTTCTTCTAGATGCTATCTCTCCCAATTGGACAGAAAGCCTTTTCTATCTGTATTTTCAGTAGTTAGCACACTTCTTAGGACATAGTAAGTGCCTGGTTCATTCCCTCATTGTACTGCCTGTTCTCATCTCTTTGCCTCATTCACCCTGAATGAGCAAATCTTGTTCAATCCTAACTGACTCCTTCATGATTCCACGTACCATACTGTCGATGGAATTTTCTTGGTAAAGATATTTGAGTAATTTTGAAATGAGATTTCCTTCCTGAAGTAAATTTCCTTCCTACAAGGTTGAATTTAGATTCTACCTTTTCTCTGAAAATACTATTTATTTCCCTATTTTCACACTTGAATTCTCCCACTTCTCAATGAAAGTTCTCCCTCCCCCCTCAAGTTTTCATAACACTTCATTCTACCTTATAGCACATTTAGTTGGACATGTCTCATCCCCATTCACCCATTACATTATAAGATCCCTGAGGATCTTGGGCCTTGATAGGAGGTTAAGAGAGAAGAGGGGGTTGTCTCCATGGGTTCTAGGATATTGAGGAGGGATGGATTCTGAAATGGCTAAAATTGGAATAGAAGGTAAGAAGAAAAGGTTTTACTTTTTACCTTTTTATCCCTGGTGTCTTGCAAACAATAAGAGGTTAATAATTTTTCAAAATTAAACTAACAAAAACCTAGGTCTCACATCCTTTTCTGAAACAGTTTTAGTAAGGCCAAAATGAGATGGTGAAAGCATTTTGAAAATCATAAAAGACTATTAAAAAGTCAATAGATTATAAAAACCTATACAAGTTACTTTATATTAATTCATATACTTAAGATAAGTTACTAGATGAATGTACAGTGTGTCCTCTTATCAATGAAGTACCACCATGAAGAAGTGTCATTGAGTTGACTATGACACTGCCACGTTCTAGGATACAGTGGCCTATAGACTGAAATCTTATTTTTTTTTCCAGCTAGCATCTGGCAAACTCTCAGGAGCTTTCATTTTGCCAAAGTCAGAGATATTTTTAGATTAAACTGGGATACTGAACACTCCTTTGACTTGACTGGCAGGCTCACAACCAGATTTTCTCATGAAAAGACTGGGCAAGATGCGAAAGAGCCTTAATGTAAAAGTAAAGCTCAATAATTAGAATTGTTCAAAAGTGGAATGGGCCACCTTGTGAAAGAGTGGACTCCCTCATTAACTAATGGAGTTCTTATTCAGGTGCAAGTTGTCCTGGATGACCTCTAAACTCTGAACTGCTTTACAATGGAGGTCCCAAGAGAAAAAACAAATTATTTCCACATATAGGGGAGAAAGAATTCTGGCTTTCAAGTCAAGAATTATGGGTGACTAACTCATCATATAGCCTTAGAGAAGTCATTTTTCTCCTCCAGTCCTATTTTCTTAGCTAAAAAACGAGGAAGCTTAATGCATAGGACCTTAAATCTAAATCTATGAATTTTTAAAAAAAAATTTTAATTATTGTATTTCAATATAATTGGTTCTCTTTGTAATCTTATGTATTTTGCTTTATCCATTTATAAATATGATTCTAAGGATTCTCTAGACTGCCTGCCCCAGGGACCCAGAATACCAAAAAGATTAGTCACCATTGCCCTCCCAATTGTGTTTGTTGAGAGATCTAGCTACTTTCCAGCTCTGATCTTGAACATTTCACACATTTATCAAGCACCTACGTACAAAAGATTCAGTTTCTGTAGCACAGTTATCTTCCAAAGAATGCTAATACTATTCTCTAGGAAAAGTTAAATATGGGAATTCTGCATTTTGAACTAATTCAAATCACAACAGTAGTTTCTCCTTTTAGGTTTTGTGATACGTACAGCTTCCAGAGTGGGCCTGCCCTACTTTCTGGATGGATACTCCTCATGTCCCAAAGCTAGAGAGTCCAAAGAGGATAAGAGTCACAAACTGAAACTGACACAATGACAGCATTATTTCCCCAATGCATTTGGCAAGCTACTGTGAAGAGGTTTAGATAAATCACGAAGAGGATAGAGTCTTGAAGATCCCAGTGACACTAAAACAATTTTTATTCCAAGCCAACCATTTTCAAAATCATGGTTTAACATGACCTTTTAAAATCAAGTTACTCCTTTGCTTAGGAAAGCAACAAGAAGTGTTATCTTTGGAAGATTTTGTCTGCCAATAAGGTCAAAACAAACCACAAAAGCACTACTATAAAAAGCTTTTGGGTATCATTCCTAGATTTAACAGCCCAACCTTGTCTACAAAATCCTAGCAATAGGAAAGATAATTTAAGTGAAATAGGTGGTCTTTGTCATGAAATAAACGCATGATGGCTGGTTTTCCCCTTCTCTGTATATCAATTTTCTCATTGGTAAAATAAGCAGATTGGGCTAGATTTCTAGAATCCCTTTTAGCTCAAAATACAATTTCTACTTCAACTATACTGGTCTTTCCTTCCCTGAGTAGCTGTAAACCACAAAATCTAGCATCTGATTGAATTCCAATCAAAACCATTCTAATTATTTTATTGCTTAAGTCTTACTACAAGATCCCCAGCTGTCTCATATTTTCAAAACACAAAGGTGGCCGAATAAAAAGCTCTCAGTAAGATTAGTAAAATTAAATACTTTAATTTAGCTTTCTTGGATTACAGATCTAGAGCTGGAAAGGATCTTAAAGGTGATTACTCCAACTGAAAAGCTTACTGTTTCCTCAAATCTTTCAAAATATTTGTTTCTATCTTGTTTCTTGTTTCTATCCATTCCATACATTTATGTTCTGGTTTATGTTGTGGTTATTTGTGGGTACGTTTCATCCTGTCACTAACTATCATATCACCTTTGAGAAAAAGGACTCTTTACCTGTTTCATCCACAATGCTTACCACAAAATAAACAATCAGTACATAGGAAACAGAATTATCACTGTTATCAATTATGGAACTGAAGCCTACTCTTCTGAACTTCTCAAGTCAATTAGGGTGGATAGAAAACCCACAGAATGATGACTGGCTCAGGGGATTTTCCTTAACCACTATAAAATAACATACCTATAAATTATTCCGAAATCCAACACAAACACATCAAGATACAAACTAAATTACAAGTAATTTGAATTCTTACACCAAAGAAGGCTCACAGAAGATCCAGGTGACTAAGGATTCCTAGCTCTGGTTGTGCCCTTAACTTTCCATGTTATCAGGCTGTGAGCTTTAATTCCTCTAAGCACATTTATAAAATCTAGGATCTGAGGTCTCAGAAGCCACCATCAGAAGCTTTAAAAAAGTCACCTGGGAAGTTTACGCAGCCTGTGTCAAAGAGGGGTCAAGTACAGAGAAGGAATTCAAAACCATGTGCTTTACTCTACCAGGTCACACCACCTAACTTTAATTCCTGAAGGAGCTGAACTAGGTGACTTCTGGCTTGAGCATTCTAGAATTCTGCTGAGAGTAAAAAGGATGAGTTGAGATGAAAGTTGTAACATGTCCTTCCCTGCTCTACGGAGATGTCAGAAGGATAATCCATTTCTACAAACAGGTTTTCTAGCTCCCAGTTCCCAATGGACATCCAACTGTCATATAACGTGTTTAAGTTAATAAAACTGTTGCTCTGCTGCCTTGCATTAAGGCCTGTTGACTCAAACCAGAAGAACACTGTATACAGTAACATTGTGAAATAATCAATTACAATCATCTTAGCTCTTCTAAATAATCCAATGATTCAATACAATAGAATTGGTACAATTCCAAAAGTCGCATAACAGGAAATGCTATCCACATAAAGAGAAAGAACTATGGCGTATGAATGCAGATTGAAGCATACTATTTTTGTTGTTTTTTGTAGTTTTTCCCTTTTATTCTCAATCTTCTTTCACATGACCAATATGGAAATAGTTCTACATGTGATTGCACATGTAGAACCTATATCAGATTGCCTGCTGTTTTGGGAAGGGCACAAGGGAAAGAGGAAAGAAAAATTTAAAAAAAAATTTTGGAATTCAAAATCTTATTTTAAAAAAGGAATGTTGAGAACTATCTTTACATGTAATTGAAAAAAAAATACTATTTACAAAAAGGAAAAAAAAATCTGTTGACTCATTTGCAAGAAAGCTGTTCATAACCCTACCAACTTGTAAAACTGCCAAGACAATTTTCAATCTATCTGTCATTTTCATTTCTGGGATAATAAACTCCAATGTTATACAAGAAAGAAATGCACCTGTGCTCACAGTTATAAAAACAAACATCCTTACCAAGCACAAGTCTTCCATTCGTCTAAGCTGGCTGCAAACTTGTTATTCTTCAACTCTGACATCTTTTATCTAACCAGCTCACATATGCCACCACTTAAGAAACATTTTTGCTTCAATCTTCAGCCATGAACACCTACAGAACATTCTGTTTTCCTCTAGTTCCTGCAAACTTGCACAGAAATTTACAGAGTTCTTTCACACATCTGAATCATGGAGCATCAGAGCTAGAAGAACCTCATTTCACAGATGAGAAAATTAAAGCTGAGAAGCAAAGTGACTTGTCCAAAATCACAAAGCAAGACAGTGATTCCCAGGACAGTCGAGTGTCACATCTTGGGAGTGGGCTGGATCAGTGACAGAATCCCCATTTTAAAGATCAGGAAAAGAAGGCTCAAAGTATCTCTACTTCTTTCTTCAATACTTCAATGGTTTCTGATTTTATACCTGTAGATATATTCTTTTAATCAAGAGATGACAATCCCCTCTAAAAACATTAATGAGCTCATTTTTTAAAAAAACATCTTTTCATTATTTCACCTATTCAGGCAATGATTTGTCACACTTCAAATTCTTGGTACTATTTTTCTTTGCTTCTGCAACTAAAAAGTCATTCATTTCCTTGAATTTTCTTCAGCTACCAAAGTGCCTTGCTCTGCCATTTATTTAGTTGGACTCTTTTTGCTTAGACATCTCAAAAAACAACTATTTCGTATGTCCCTTGGGAGGGCCCAGGATTGGGCAGATGAAGGATCCTGGTCCAGACCCCCCACTTCATGGGGTGCCCAGGCTATGCAGGTCTCTTCCCTTTCTAGACTTTTCCACTTCTTTGGCAACAGGCCAGCTACCCAGATGGGTATATGCCGTCTTCAGTTCCCTTTTATGTGTTGTTTTTTTGCTTTAGAAATATAAGCACTTGGGGTTTAGGGCCTGTCTTTTTTGCTTATACTGGAACCTTACTGTTATTACTGGAATGTAATAAGTTGTTGGGTTTTTTAATTTATTAATTTACTTTTTAATATACAAGGCTTTATGAATCATATTGGGAGAAAAAAATCAGAACAAAAGGGAAACCATGGGAGAGGAAAAAAAAAAAAAAAGAAGTGAACATAGCATGTGTTGATATACATTCAGTATTCTTAGTTCTTTTTCTGGATGCAGATGGCATTACCTGTCCAAAGTCTATTGGGATTGCTTTGGATCACCGAACCACTAAGAACCACCAAGTTTTTCATAGTTGATCATCACACATTCTTGCTATTACTTTGTACAATGTTTTCTTGGTTCTGCTTGTTTCACTCAGCATCAGTTTGTGTAAATCTTTTCAGTTCTAAAACCAGCTTGTTCATCATTTTTAATAGAGTAATAATATTCCATTACTTTCATATACTCACAACTTATTCAGCCATTCCCCAACTGATGGACATCTCTTATAAGTATGTTTTTGTTGGTTTTTTTGTTGTTGTTTTGTCGAGGCAATTGGGGTTAAGTGACTTGCCCAGGGTCACACATCTAGGACGGGTTAAGTGTCTGATGCCAGATTGAACTCATTCTGTAGTAAATTTTAATAAGTGGATTATATATTGAGAAAAAGAAAATGTTGTCCCTGTCCTTGAGGACTAATTTAATTAGTATTATCTCACAGATAAATAATACACTTATATGCAAATGTACAACAGTAATAAAAGTCTTATTATGAGAAAAATTAATACCAACTAGGAAATCAGTAAAGATTTCCTAAAGGGACCATGCTTTTATCTCTCTTTCTCCAGCACTTCACACACTTCGAAAGACACATAGTAAGCACTTAATAAATGTTACTTGATTAATTAACTGATAATTAGTCTAAATTCCTGCCCCAAGTAAGAATGGCTGCTTGACACCATCTAATTTGTCAACATCTTTCAAAAAAAATGTGGTGTCTAAAATTAAAAACAGAAATCAGATGAGGTCCAACTTTTTAAGTACCTTCCAAGTAGTTTCCAGAGTGGGCATTAAGCTCTGCCTAAGGGGAATATCAGAGATCAATTTCTATCAACATGTCTGAGGCAAATTTTTTGCTCTTTACAAAACTACAGTGTCTACTATAGTAAGAATTAAAACTCAGGTTAAAAAATAATAATAATACACAACAAACTTATTTTGTATCCAAAAGTAAAGAGCAAAACATTACCAGCTCCAGCTTAGTCAATCAGCCAAAAAATTAATTTGGTTATATAAGCTACTGAGTCATAGTGGTTCACTTTTTTTTTTGTTTGTTTGTTTCAGAATTTGGAGGGGAAACCTCCATGTAGTATTACAAAATGAATGTTGACTATGATGTTAAAAGACCTGGGTTCAAGTTTCAGCTATGTCATGAGAATGATTCTTTAGCAAATCACTTAATCTCCTTTGACCTTGGTTTCATCTGTACAAGGAGGTGAGACTAGATGAAAGGAGTTCTAAAATCGTATGATCTATGATCTTCCCTGCTGATTGTGGCCCTCCCCAGGCTTCAAATATACATGTCCTTAAAGAAGTAGGACACTAGGAGGTAAAATAAAGTTTAAAAAAAAGGAGGTAAAAATAAGGTAAAATTTCATGAAGAGGCAAAGAAAATCTAATATAATTGAGGGAAAGAAGGGAAGGTGATGAGCATTGTGTGAATCATACTCTCATTAGATTGGGCTCTAAAAGAGTATATCAGACACATTTGGCTTCAAAGAAAAACTTGTCCCTCCTTATAGGGAAGTAGGAGGGAAAGGAGGAAAAGAAAGGGATAGACTAATAGAAGGGAAAACAGAAAAATTAGGGGAAAGGTATAAAAAAAGAGGGAGGGGTCCTAAAGGGGGGAGGACTGTAAGAGGGAGGTGGTCATCAAAAACAAAATACTGGGGAGGGGGGAAAGGAAGAGAAAAACAACTTTGGGTAAATAAGATGGCAGGAAATACAGAATTAGTTATTTTAACTGTGAATGTGAATGCGATGAAATCTCCCATAAAACGGAAGCGGATAACAGACTGGATTAAAAGCCAGAAAGAAGTAGTACACTGCTCTACTGCCATTCACAACTTTTCTGCTTCTCCACTGTCTTCAAACAGTGCTTCACAAGAAATGCAATGGTAAGGCAGCACAAATATGAATCTGTTCTATGTGAAAAGAAGAGAAGAAAACAATAGTTTTTTATCAAATTAATTTGGAAGAAGAGCAACATTGAGCAGATATCGTGGGCTTGAGTGTAACTCAGATCATTCCAAGTTCTGGGTTATTTGCTCACTCTCAACTTATTTCCTCATCTGGAAAGTGAGGGTACTACTACTTTTAATACTTATTTCACAGAACTGTTGGGAGGAAGGAGTTTTAAATCTTCAGAGCCCCACATAATTATTAATTACTATTATGCTCTTTCAAAAGCTCTTATAAATAGCAAGACAACAAAGTTATATTTGCTGTTAATCATATAATAGCTGTTAAACAGTTTTGCAAAAGCTGTTTCTTGTAGTAAGGCATTATCAGAAGTTTATTGAGAAGTGATTAATAAATCAAAACAGAATTCATCAATAAAAAATTACAAAGAATACTCAGAAGTCTTCTTAGCTGTGTGACCCTGGGCAAGTCACTTAACCCCAATTGCCTCAGCAAAAAAAAAAAAAAAGAAAGAAAGAAAAGAATACTCGGAAGCGCCCCTCCCCCCAAAAAGAGAACAGTACTACATCATCATTCTAATCCCTTCCCAAGTCTATTCCTCACTACTGCCAAATCCATCTTCCACATTCTTCTGATTGTCACCTTTCTGATCAAATCCCTGGGATAACACACAATTATCTACAAGACAAAATTTCAAGTTCCTTAAACTAACATTCATGATGCTCTGCTTACTTGGCCACAACCTCCTTTTTTAGGCTTATCTCACAACTATACTCCTCTTCATACTAAGCTACTCTTAATCCCTAAATACATGCTCTTTCTTGCTTCTGTCCCTTTGCTCACCCTGCTTCCTGTGATGAAAATGCCCAACTCTATCCCTACAGTTACTCCCAACCTTTCCCCGCTTTTCTGGCTGCCTCTCCTCCACAGCTGACCATACTATAAAGTACCCCAGGAAGAAATTCTGTCCTGGGGCCCAATTCTCCTGGTTGTTGACTGCTTTTCTTGAACCACTACTTCAGGAAATCCTCTCAATCGTGTTTCACTTCACTGCCTCCTAAGGAAGGAAAGCAAAAGGCCAGACAGTGGGGAAGTAAATCAGGGAAGGTTTTATAAAAGATGATTGGAAATAGCACAAATTAGCTTGATAAATGAAAAACCTTCTAGAAACTCAAGTTGCTCCAAATCAGAACAGGCTGCTTCTCTCGGTAGTGTTTCTCTTCCCTGGAAACGTTCAACTTGTAGTTAGAGATGTGAGATTAGAGGTCAAGAGAAAGGTTACTACTGTTGTTGAGTGATTTCACTTATGTCCCACTCAGAGTATTCTTGGCAAAGATACTGACGTGATTAGCCATTGCCTTCTCCAGCTCCTTTTACAGACAAGTAAAGTAAGGCAAGCAGGTTGAAGTGACTTGCCCAAAGTCACACAGTAAGTATTTGAGGCTGCATATGAATTCAGGTCTTCCTACTTCTAGGATTGGGATTCTTATCAACTACACCATTTACCTGCCCAGGAGAAAGATTAGTGTTGGACATATAGATCTGAGAATAATTGCAAAGAGAAGAAAATTAAATACCAGAAGCTGACAAAATCACCAAATGAAATAATACAGAGCAAAAAAAGGGAACAGGACAGTGTAAGGAAGGATAGGGACACCACCCATGGTTAGTGAACTTGACCTGGTCAAAGAGGAGGAGAATCAAGAAAGAACAGTGTTACAAAAACCTAAAGAGAAGAGAATATTAAGAAAAGAGACTGATCAACAATGTCAAAGGCTTCAGAGTAGTCAAGAAGAATGAAGGAAAAAGTCTTAGATTTAACAATTAGGAAATCACTGGTTACTTTGGAAAGAACAGTTTGGGTTGAATGATGAAATCAAAAGCCAGTTTGCAGAGTTAAGAAACTAATTATAGAAAAGGAAGAAGAGCCACAAATTGTAAATGATCTTCTCAAGGAATTTAACCTCAAAAGGGAAGAAAAATATAGAAAAGGAGAATGCTCAAAACAAAAACCTGATGGACATTTTGTATACTCAAGACTTTAATACAGAGTGATTATTATAGAAATTATCTGATACTGGGGCAAAAAAAAAAAGAAATAGATCAATGGAAGAGCATAGATTCTAGACAGCCAAACAAATGTATATAGAAGATCAGTCTCAATAAGTTTACAAAAAAATAAAACTAGAAAAAAAATATTTTTAAACCAATGTACTTGAGGTCAGTAAATGCAGATTGGACATTTAGACCTACATTATACCATACATCTCAGTGAATTCCAAATGGATAAGAGAAATTTTCTAATCCTATAAAAATGGAAGAAAACTGAATAATATATTTATCTCAAGTATAACAGAAATAAATTCTTTTTCTAATTCAACAAACACAAATTATACTAGGTACCAGAAAAGTATGCTTGATTACACTAAAATTAAAAATTCTAAACTATAAAAAGAACCAAAAGAAAAGAAAAATGAGGGAAAATATTCATAGCAATTTCAATGAACAGAAATTGACACATACCCTATATAAAGAACTATGAAAAATTTACAAAATATAAAATGAGCAAATGGTCAAAGGCTACAAATAATTTTCAAAAAAGGAAACAAGTATGGTATACGGTGATGGAATCTATTGTGCCTTAAAAATACAAGCAGGATGCTTTCAGAAAAGCCTGGAAAGACTGACATGTATTGATGCAAAGTGAAGTGAGCAAAACCAGGAGAACACTGCACATAGAAACAGCAATAACAACAATCATCAATTGTACATGACTTTTCTCAGAAATACAGAGATCAAAAGGAAACATGATGAATCATGCTATCTAGTTACTGCAAAAGAACTGATAAGAATATGAATGCAAATTAGTATATTAGTTTAAAAAAACTTCATTTTTCTTTTTTTTGGATATTTTCTTTCACAACATGACTAAATGTTTTGAATGACTGCACAAGTACAAACTATATCAAACTGCTTACCTTCTCAATGAAGTAGAGAGAAGGAAGGAAAGAGAGAATTTGGAATTCAAAATTTAAAAACTAATGTTAAAATTTGTTACATGTAGTTGGAAAAAACTGAAAAATATTTAATCTCAATAATCAAAAAGATGAAAATGGATATTGAATTTTGCTTTCAAATATCAAAATGGCAAAAAATAATTTAAAAAAATGAAATGATGCTGGAAACATTGTAAAGAGATAGTTATAAGTGTTCATATCTGTGAAACTTTTTGATGTGCAAAATGCTAATGTACAGTAAAAGTTACAAAAATAACTGTAATTTCTGACCAATTCCATTATTGGGATTATACTCTGAAAGTGTTATTTAAATAGAAATTAAATATGTCCAGTGTATCTCTTTCTTTCTTCAATGGTTTGTTGTCTAATTTTTTTTTGCCCAGCCCCACAATTTTAGATGTTCAAAAATTTTAAAAGCAACATTATTTATAACTGCAAAGAATAGCAACAACTGAAATTAATAATAATTAAATATGAAGAAAGTAAATCTGTAAAAACTTTTTACAAAATGATGCAAAGTAAAAAAAGCTGAACCAAAAGAACAGAGTATGCCTTAGTAATGACCAATAATGTCCATAAAAAGTGGAGAAAAAATTCTGATGAAAACTTAAGCGGAAGTGACTATAACTATTATGGAATTTTATGTACTGAAATTCATTTAAATGTTGAAAATCATATTTAATCAGTTATATTGTTTGCTCTTAAATTAGTAATAAACCACCAATTTAAAAAAACCAAGCACAATAGCATGTCAAATATTGTGTCTGCTAGTTATTTATTAAGTATTTAAAAGGAGCATACCTAGTTGGTTAGTGACAAAATATAGTATTTAGAAGAACTTTTTACTCTTAGGGTCTTTTGCTCTATTTCCCCTGAAATCTATACACAGCACACCAAGCTAAGTTAACTATTGAATACCTAATAACACCTCATTAATACTGCCTGATGTAAAATATCTCATTTGATCCTAAGGCAACCCTGTAGCATCATTCCTGTTTTACAGATGAACTGAGGCCCAATCAGTCAACAAACATTTATTAAGAGCCTACTGTTTCAGGCACTCTAAGTTTTGGGGACACAAGGAAAGGCAAATAACAGTTCCTTTCCTCAGAAGCTCACAGTTTAATGATGAAAAAGCATCAAGAAAATAAATAAGTACAAACTAAAGAGGATAGACAGGAAATAATTACAAGAGAAAATAGAAGGAAATAGAAATAAGAAGGACTGAGGAAGGTTTCCTGCAGAAGATGGGATTTTAGGAAGTCAAGGAAGAGAGAAGGCAGAGACAAGGAGGAAGATCATTATAGACATAAAAAATAGCCATACCAGAAGCTGAAAAATGGAGTCAATGGAGAAGCAAAAAAGAAGCTAATGTCACTGGACTAAAGAGCATGTGACAAAGAGCAGAGCATAAGGAGACTGGAAAGATAGAAGAACACCAAACAGAGGATTTTGTACTTGATCCTGGAGGTGGTAAGGAGTCAATGGAGTTACTGCATTTGGGGGGAAGGGGAGGTGATATGGCTGGACATGCAATACAAGAAATTCACTGCATTGGCTGAATGAAAGATGAACTGGAACTAGGAAAGGCTTGAGGCAAGAAGATCTATTTGTAGATTATTTCCTTAATCCAAGGATGAGATGATGAAGGTCCCTACTATAGCAGTGGCAGTGTCAAGGAGAGAAGGGAGCATATAAGGGAAATGTTACAAAGGTGAAATCAAAAGGCCTTCACTAACAGAGTGGAGACGGGAGTGGGAATGAGGAGCCAAGGAGGAACCCTAGGTTTTAAGCCTGAGAGATTGGGAGGATTACTCTACAGTAATAGGAAAATTAGGAAGGAGGAGAGATTTTGAGAGAAAGATAATGAGTACAATTTTTAACATGCTGAGTTTAAGATATCTACTAGACATAAAGATGAGCTACCTGAAAACAGTTGGAAATGTAAGAGAGGGCAGACTAGGCAGAGTTGAGAATCTTCTGCACAAAGATGTTAATTAAATCCATGGAAGCTGATAGAATCACCAAGTGAAGTAATATAGAGGAGAAAAAAGATCTGGGACAGAAGAAACCTTATGGCACTCCTATGGTTAGAATGCATGACCTGAAATGAGGACCCAGCATAAAAGACTGAGAAGGACCGGTGAAATAGGTTAAGATGAAAATCAAGAGAGAGGAGAATATCAAGGAGAAAAGGGTGATCAATGGTGGCAAAGGTTGGAGAGAAGTTAAGGAGTAAAAGGATTGAGAAAAGTTGAAAAAAGGCCACTGGATCTGGCAACTAAGAGATTAGTAACTTTGGAGAGAGTAATTTCAGTGAAATGATTAGGCTGGAAGCTGGATTGTAAGGGGTTAAGAAGGTGAGGGGAAAAACCAGGGGAAAGGGGAAAAAAGTGAAGTGACCTATTATAAATGATTTTTTCAAGGAGTTTAGGCATTGGAAATTGAGTATTTGCCCAACAGTTGAGGAATGGCTGAATAAGTAATGGTATATGAAGGTGATGATACATTATTGTTCTATAAGAATTGATGAACAGGCAGATTTCAGAAAAGCCTAGAAAGAACTACATGAACTGATGCCAAGTGAGGTAAATAGAACTAGAAAAAAATTGTACACTGGCCAAGAAATAGAGTAGTCGATTAGTGGCATAGGATAGAATCACAGGACAAACTAGGCAATAACTATAGCAATTTAGTGTTTGATAAACCCAAAGACCCCAACTTCTGGGATAAATACTCACTATTTGACAAAAATTGCTGGGAAAATTGGAAACTAATGTGGAAGAAATTAGGGCTTGACCCACATCTAACACCACATATCAAGATAAGATCTAAATGGGGTCATGATCTGGATATAAAGAGTGATATTATAAGTAAATTAGAGGAATGTAGTATAGTTTACCTTTCAGACCTGTGGAGATAGAATAAATTTATGTCCAAAGAAGATTCCAAAGAAGTCCAAAGAACTCTTAATTGAACACCAGATGGTAATTTTGACTATATTAAGTTAAAAAGTTTTTGTACAAACAAAACCAATGCAGACAAGATTAGGAGGGAAGCAATAAATTGGGGAATCATCTTTACATTTAAGGGTTCGGATAAAGGCCTCATTTCTAAAATATATAGAGAATTGTCTCATATTTATAAGAATTCAAGCCATTCTCCAATCGATAAATGGTCAAAGGATATGAACAGACAATTTTCAGATGATGAAATTAAAACTATTTCTAGTCATATGAAAAGGTGCTCCAAATCACTATTGATCAGAGAAATGCAAATTAAGACAACTCTGAGGTACCACTACATACCTGTCAGATTGGCTAAAATGACAGGAAATGATAATGATGAATGTTGGAGGGGATGTGGGAAAACTGGGACACTGATACATTGTTGTTGGAACTGTGAACAGATCCAGCCACTCTGGAGAGCAATTTGGAGCTATGCTCAAAAAGTTATCAAACTGTGCATACCCTTTGACCCAGCAGCATTTCTATTGGGCTTATATCCCAAAGAAATCTTAAAAGGAAGAAAAGGGACCCACATGTGCAAGAATGTTTGTGGCAGCCCTTTTTGTAGTGGCTAGAAACTGGAAGCTGAATGGATGCCCATCAATTGGAGAATAGCTGAACAAATTATGGTATATGAATGTTATGGAATATTATTGTTCTGTGAGAAAGGACCAGCAGGATTTTTTCAGAGAGGCCTGGAGAGACTTGCATGAACTGATGCTGAGTGAAATGAGCAGAACCAGGAGATCATTATACACGGCAACAACAATACTATATGATGCTCAATTCTGATGGACATGGCTCTCTTCAACAATGAAATGTTTCAAACTAGTTCCAATTGTTCAGTGAAGAAAGCCATATTCACCCAGAGAGAGGGATGTGAAATGTGGACCACAACATAACATTTTCATGCTCTCTATTGATGTTTGCTTGCATTGTTTCCTTTCTTTGATTTTTTTTCTTGTAGATACAATTTTTCTTGCACAACAATGATAAGTGTGGAAATATGTATACATATATTCAATTTGTCAAGTATTTTAATATAATTAACATGTAGTGGAGTACCTGCCATCTGGGAGAGGGGTGGGGACTAGGGGGGAAAAATTTGTAACAGAGAGCTTTCAACGGTTAATATTGAAGAATTACTCATCAACAACAAGGTGACTCAGCTCAATTCCTATAGACTTATGATGAAGAGCCATCTGCATACAGAAAGACTGAATGTAAATCTTAGCATAGTATTTTCACTTTTTGTTTGTTTCTTTCTCATGTTATTTTTTCCTTTTGGTCTGATTTTTCTTGCACAACATGACAGCTATGGAAATATGTTTAAAAGGATTACACATATTTAACCTGTATCAGATTGATTGCTGTCTTGGGGAAGAGGGAAGCAAAGAGAAGGGAGAAATTCACAATACAAAGTTTTACAAAATGAATGTTGAGGGGCAGCTAGGTGGCACAATGGATAGAGCACCAGCCCTGAAGTCAAGAGGACCTGAGTTCAAATCTGGCCTCAGACACTTAACACTTTCCTGGGCAAGTCACTTAACCTCAATTACCTCAAAAACAAAACAAAACAAACAAACAAAAAGCTTAGCCACAAAGAGCAAAAGAGATATGACGGTTACTGTGCATGGAATGAACATATGAGAGTTTTTGAAGATGAGGGAGACATGGGCATATTTTGTAGGTTGCTGAGAAGAGCCAGCTGTCAAGAGACAAACTGAAGTGAAAGAATGAGGATAACAGAGAGGGCAATCTGTAAAGGAGATGTAATGGAATGGGATTGTTTTGTGTTAACAGAGGGGTCAATGTTGGTAAGTAGTAAGGCCATTTCTTCATGTGAAATGGGGATTAAGGAGGAAATGGGCAGAAAGCATCTCAGTGATAAGGAGAGTGGGAGGAAGGGAGAAGGGAGGGCTCACAGCATATGGCCTCAATTTTAAAAACATAAACCAAGGTTCTCAGATAAGGGAAAGAGGTTTGAGGAGAGATGAAATTGAGCCACTGTAGAGAGTGGAAAAGGAGTTGATAAAGGAGGTAAAGTAGGATTTCCAAGCAGCAGTGAGGGCCCAGCTGAGGCTGTATAATATAAATTGTAGTGTACCTAGTCAGAACAGTTGTATGATTTTTTTCCACGTTCTTTCAGGAGGGTTATGTATAGGAGCAAAGGGGGAATACAGTTGTTATATGAAAGGTTATAGGGTTTGCTCTAAGTCACAAAACAGAGACATGACTGCCCTAGAGCTTTACTACATACTACTTTTTTCTCCTCGATACTCTTGGGTCTCTAGGTTTTCAGGCTATCACTCTCTACTGGCTTTCATCCTAAACTATTTCACTGCTCCTTCTCAGTCGCTTATGCTGTATTCTCATCCCGGTCATGCATTCTAATTATGGGACTGCCACAACGTTTTTCTATTCCAGGACCTCTTCTTTTTTCTCCTCTATATTACTTCACTTGGTGATCCCATCAACTTTGATACATAGCCTTTGACATCGTCAAAGTTCTATCCAATCCCTTAGGAAGACTTCATATGCTAAGGGTTTAATAAATGTTTACTGATTGACTAACCAGTAAAATGTTTGTTGAATTACATCATTGCCTACATGATGAATGAAGAAAATTGCCTAGATGATCTCTACTATCCCTCACAAGCCCTGATAGCCCATTAACCCCAATCTCTTCACCAACAAAAACCCTACAAAACAAGAAAAGACACTGACCTTTTTCCCCCTCCAATAACATACCTTGGAGACCCATTTTCACTTAAAATTACTAAGCTACACAAACAATTGGAAAATCAGTAGATGTCCATCAACTAGGAAGTGGCTAAACAAGTTGTGATATATAAAGGTAATGAATATTATAAAAAGTGAACAAGCTGATTTTAGAAGGGCCTGGAAAGATTTATATGAACTGATGGTGAGAGAAACAAGCAGAACCAAGAAAACATTGTATACACATTGTATACACAGCAAGAATGTGCGATGATCAACTATTAAAGGCTTGGTTCTTCTCAAAAGTTCAGTGAACCAAAGCAATCTCAATTGACTTTGGACAGAAAATGCCATCTGCATCCAGATAAATATCTAAGGAAACAATGTAAATCAACACATGCTATGCTCATTTCTTTTTTTAGTTTTTTTTTTTAATCTCCCCATAGTTTTTCCCTTTTGCTTTGATTTTTCTCTCACAACATAATTCATAAAGTAATGTGTATTGAAAATAAATTTACTTGAAAAAAATTACTGAGATACAGCAACAGGTGAACAAACCCTCACTTCAAAAAGTCCAGGCTCCAATTCTATAGCATATTTGGTATTTAGCTTATGCCAAGGATAGTTAACAGATACTCTGGAGACCAGAGACATAAATTCATCAAAAGGAAGTTTTTGATTTCTGAATAGGCAAGACATGGTAATGGTCATGATAGCACGGAAAGACTTTAAGCATTTAACAGTACCCTTTTTCAAGAGATGCAAAGCTCCAATGATTTTCAGATAATGAAGGGAAAGGTCTATTTTGTTTTCAGGAAGATAGGATTGGAGAGTGGTACAAGCAGCTCTAATTATAGTCATCATTACCAAGAACCTAAAGTGGATTAAATTACAAAAGCAATTGAAGGGGCATTAGTGTAGATCTAATAGGTTCCCAGTTGATGAGAAGAGACAAGGCTGGTAGCTTACAAGATAGGCATAAAAGAGTAGGGTTCTTTAAAAAAGTAAATGGTAAATGATAATTAAATGTTATTGTGAAACAAATAGCACTGAGAAACCTGCAAAGCAGTCCATAAGAAAATAGATTTAGATCAAATTCTCACATCTTACCACAATAAGCTTAAATTAGGTACATGAACTAAACAAAAGGTGCCATACATCATCAGCAAATCAGAGAAGCAAAGAAGACCATATTATTGGCAATTATGGATAGAGGAGGAGTTTATGACTGGTCAAGGCATAGAGAAAATCGTAAAAGATTTGTTGTTTAGTCAATTAGCTATATCTGACTCTTCTTGATCCCATTTGGGGTCTTTTTGGCAAAAATACTGGAGTAGTTTGCCATTTCCTTCTCCAGCTCATAGTATAGTTGAGGAAACTCAGACCAACAGAGTTAAGTGACTTGCCCAAGGTGACATGGCTAGGTAATGTCTAAGGTCTGATTAGAACTCAGGTCCTCTATTAGACCACCTACCTGCCCCTCCAAGATAAAACAGACAATTTTAATGACATAAAATTGAAAAGGTTTTCCACAAACAAAATCAATGCAGTTTTAAAATTAAAACAAATTTTGTCTTAGCTAAAGATGAGGGAAAGTCATTGAAAATGCTGAATGGTTGATAATAATGCCCTTTTTTCCCTTTTTAAAAGAAAATCCTTTGTCACAGTGACAGCTCATTATGAAGTATGGAGAATAAGAAAATATAAGTGACATATAAAAAAGATAAAGTCATTGTTGAGGCATTACAAAGTATTTAAAACGTCTATTTATTTGGGTTAGTTCATCATTTCTACTTTGGCTCCAAAACTCACAAGCAGTTACTTCCTGTTGTTGGGTTTCACCGAAGACTTAGTAGTGAGCATTTATTTATGCAATATCCAAGGCCTTAATCAATACCAAATTCTGGCCATGTAAGTCATATCTAAAAGATAGCAAGAAATTTTTCAACTATAGTGTCACTGAGCTATTAAAAAACAGACAAGATGGGAAAAGTACACTTCCTCATGTTCACAACCATTAGCATTTATTTTCTCTGGCATATTACTCTGAAAAACCAGTAGCCTTGAGCTAGTTCAAACCATTATTCTTTCAGGTTAACTAGGATATAAAATAGTTGGCTGGACTAGATGATCTCTATGATCCCTTCCTACTTTAAGATGCTAAAAATTCTTTAAGAAACTCATGATTTCCTTAAAGGATCAGAAACCACATGATTATATACTACCATAAAGAGCACTCCTTAATGTCCTTCTTCATGGACTACATGGTACCTCATTCCATTACTCTTTCTGGTTGGTCTTCATGTCCTTCTATTAAGTCCTCATTGCCTCTTGTTAGAATATGAGCTTCTTGCAAGTAGGGATTCTTTTTTTTTTTTTTTTAAATACTTTTTATTTGCAAAACATATGTATGGGTAATTCCTAAACATTAACCCTTACAAAGCTTTCTGTTACAAATTTTCCCCCCTACTCACCACCCCACCCCTTCCCTAGATGGCAGGATATCCACTACATGATAATTATGTTAGAATACTTTAAAAAATCGAATATATGTATAGTTATTGCATCATTTTTTGTGCAGGAGAAATCGTATCTACAAGAAAGAATAATCCGATAAAGGAAATACAATGCAAGCAAACCTCAATAGAGAACATGAAAATGTTATGTTGTGGTCCACATTTCACATCCCTCTCTCTGGGTGTATATGGCTCTCTTCACCGAACAATTGGAACTGGTTTGAAGCATTTCATTGTTGAAGAGAGTCATATCCATTAGAAATGATCCTCATATAGTATTGTTGTTGCTGTGAATAATGATCTCCTGGTTCTGCTCACTTCACTCAGCATCAGTTCATGCAAGTCTTTCCAGGCCTCTCTGAAATCCTCCTGCTGGTCGTTTCTTACAGAGCAATAATATTCCATAACATTCATATACCATAATTTATTCAGCCACTCTCCAATTGATGGACATCCATTCAGTTTCCAGTTTTTAGCCACTACAAAAAGGGCTGCCACAAACATTCTTGCACATGTGGTGCCCTTTCCTTCCTTTATGATTTCTTTGGGATATAAGCCCAATTGAAACACTGCTGGGTCAAAGGGTATGCAGTTTGATAACTTTTTGAGCATAGCTCCAAATTGCTCTCCAGAATGGTTGGATCCGTTCACAGCTCCACCAACAATGCATCAGTGTCCCAGCCTTCCCACATCCACTCCAACATTAGTAATTATCTTTTCCTGTCATTTTAGCCAATCTGACAGGTGTGTAGTGGTACCTCAGAGTTGTCTTAATTTGCATTTCTCTGATCAATAGTGATTTGGAGCACCTTTTCATATGATTATAAATAGTTTTAATTTCATCATCTGAAAATTGTTCATATCCTTTGACCATTTATCAATTGGAGAATGGCTTGAATTCTTAAAAATATGTGACAATTCTCTATATATCTTAGAGATGAGACCTTTATCAGAACCCTTATATGTAAAGATGATTTCCCAATTTGATGCTTCCTTCCTAATATTGTCTGCATTAGTTTTGTTTGTACAGAAACTTTTTAACTTAATATAATCAAAATTATCTATCTGGTGTTTAATTAAGAATTCCAGATATTCTTTGGACATAAATTTATTCCATCTCCACAGGTCTGAGAGGTAAACTATCCTATGTTCCTCCAATTTGGTTAAAATATCACTCTTTATATCTAGATCATGAACCCATTTAGATCTTATCTTGGTGTGTGGTGTTAGGTGTGTGTCCAGCCTTAATTTCTTCCACACTAGTTTCCAATTTTCCCAGCAGCTTTTTGCCAAATAGTGAGTACTTATCCCAAAAGCTGGAGTCTTTGGGTTTATCAAACACTAAATTGCTAACATTATTACCTAGCTTGTCCTGATATCCTATCCTATGCCACTGATCGACTGCTCTATTTCTCAGCCAGTACCAAATGGTTTTGATGACCGCTGCTTTATAATATAATTTTAGATCTGGTACAGCAAGGCCACCTTCATCTGTCGCAAGTAGGGATTCTTTCTGTTATTTCTGGGTTAGCCCAGGCAGCTGAGAGTCCTTGTCCCCAACCATCCTCTATTTCTGGGAGCAAGTTCCTTAGGCAAGGTCCCCCCATTCACTACTTTCTGTCTAATCAGAGGCCAAGCCTTACCAATTCTATGTCCACAGCTCTCACAGCCACCCTTTATTCTCCTTTTTACTCACAGGCCATCATTCAGGCCCTCTTCAGTTCTACCCAAACACACTAATGGATTTCCCTATCCACCTAACAAATGCCAAAATCACACTGCTTAATCACAAGTCTAATTCTGCCACTCCCAGGCTCAGAAATTATTGGTGACTCCCTGTGGCTGAAAGGACAAAATACAAACTCTTCCACTTGGCATTTAAAGCTTTTCGAAGTCTAGTTCCTGCCTAGCTTTACTGATTGCTTTCATATCAAGTAGACTTAATAGCAAGCTAGTCTACCTGCTACTTCCCAAATTTGGCATTCCATCTCCCACCTCCTTTGCCTTTACTTAGGCTGTGACCCCCATCCCTACAGGGCACTCCCTCCACCTTTGCTTCCTTTAAGCTTCACATGAGTCACCAGCTCCCAGGGAAGCATCTAATGATCTTCCAAACTCCAAGCTCAAATTATCTGTGACTGACAATCAGTGTGTGATCACTGTCTCTCTTCCTCAAAAAATGGAAACATATTCCCAGAGGGCAGCAAGCCCCTGTGTTAAACACATAAAAACAGCCCCCTATCCTCTTGAAGTTTATATTCTATAAAATGGATAACAGGTAAGTTTAACTTTCCTAATGAACATTAAGAATTTAGCATTTTGGAGCTTGAAAGAATCTCAAACTATGCAGGACAATCCTCTTAAATTTTACAGATAGATAATTTGGGGCCTACACAGGCAAAGAGAGTTCCCATAATCCCACAAACTGCAGCACAAAATCTAGAAGCCAGGTCTCACAATTATTTAATCTTAGGAATGTTAAATTTCATCTAGTTCTGCCTGATTCAATTCAGGCCAGCTTGTATTTCATTATTGTTGTTGTTGTTGTTCAGTCATTTCAGTGACCCCCACCCTGTGGGATTTTCTTGGTAAAGATGCTGGAGTGGTTTGCCACTTCCCTCTCCAGCTCATTTTGTACCGAGGAAACAAAGTTAAGTGACTTGCCAACAGCTAGCAAGGGTCTGAGGTCAGATCTGAACTCAAGAGAACAAATTTTCCTGACTTCAGACTTGGCACTCTACCCACTGGGTCACTAAGCTGCCCTAACTATATGGGAGGTATTGTGTTAGATACTGGGGTTATAAAGACAAAAATCAAACATCCTTTGTCTCCAAAGAGTCTAATATTACAGAATTCCTCCTACAATACCTGGAACAAGTAGTCATCTATCCAGCCTGTTTTTAAAAACATTTAGTGTCCCATATTTTGCCAGCAATTTTACAATACTCTTAATTCTAGACTAACACTTGAATTCAAGGAATAAGATGTGGCTTACAATCTATCCTATTGTTCTTCAAAAAGAAGTGTAAAGAAAAACCCAGTTCATCTATCGCTAACTGTTCTTTTACATTTTTAAGATTAAAAATGTTGAAAAAAAAATTAGAGATACAATATCCAGAGAATGATAGATGTTGCATATAATTTCCATAAAACCTCAAAACTTTCCTTTAAATCCCCTCTTGGTACTTTTAGTGAGTCACAGAACTTGAAAGCTAGAAAAAAAATCTTAATATTAATCTAGTCCAATCTTGTAGCTGTGAAAAGTGAGGCCCAAAACTAGGTAGTAGTGACTCCTTCAAATTTACAAAAGTGATAACAGCAAAGCTGGGACTAAAACCCAAGGATCTTTACCTCCCAAAATGTTCTTTCTGCTGTGCCATGAAAACGAACGAAAAACTGACCAGTCTTTTCTTCCACCATTTTATTTCTTTAAGGTTCCTGATTTTATACAATTATCCATGATGAATATTAGCACACAAAAAAAACTATAGCTAAACAAATCTAAGCCTATATATACATAGGTCTTTTACCAAAAGCCTCCTCTGATGATGTACTACACTGTGCAGCTTGTCCTATATTCTCCACAGCTATGCCAGAAGGTTGCAAGTTCTTGCATGTCACACCAAAATATAATTCTATCTATCACTACCCCAGGACCATCCCAACTACATTGAGAGAGGTAATTCATTATCAGAGCACTTCAAGAACAATCTGAGTTCTAATGGATTTACCATCCCTTCAGGTAGACCAAACTGATAAAAACACAACAGGGAAACAGAAATTAACAATTATTTAACAATTATTTTTCTGCCCTGAAATAAATCAAAAATAAATGACTGACACTCTTTATTAGATATGTTCAATCATTGATTCGAGCCAAATAAAAAATCAACTTTTCATAGAATCTTGAAATTGAAAGGCAGTTACAAAACATCCAAAGCTGAACCAGAAAAGTGGTCATCCTCTTTCTAAAATTAACAGTGATTGATGCATTGTTGGTAGAGCTGTGAACGGATCCAACCATTCTGGAGAGCAATTTGGAGCTATGCTCAAAAAGTTATCAAACTGTGCATTCCCTTTGACCCAGCAGCATTTTTATTGGGCTTATATCCCAAAGAAATCATAAAGGAAGGAAAGGGCCCCACATGTGCAAGAATGTTTGTGGCAGCCCTTTTTGTAGTGGCTAGAAACTGGAAACTGAATAGATGCCCTTCAACTGGAGAATGGCTGAATAAATTATGGTATATGAATATTATGGAATATTATTGTTCTGTAAGAAACGACCAGCAGGACGATTTCAGAGAGGCTTGGAGAGACTTGCATGAACTGATGCTGAGTGAAATGAGCAGAACCAAGAGATCATTATATACAGCAACAACAATACTACATGACGATCAATTCTGACGGACATGGCTCTCTTCAACAATGAAATGTTTCAAACCAGTTCCAATTGTTCAGTGAAGAAAGCCATACACACCCAGAGAGAGGGATGTGAGATGTGGACCACAACATAACATTCTCATACTCTCGATTGATGTTTGCTTACATTGTGTTTCCTTTATCTGATATGTCTTTCGTGTAGATATGTTTTTTCTTGCACAACAATATTAAGTGTGGAAATATGTATTCATATATTCGATTTGTCAAGTATTTTAACATAATTAACATGTAATGGACATCCTACCATCTAGGGGAGGGGTGAGGAGTAGGGGGGTAAAATTTATAACAGAAAGCTATGTAAAGGTTAATGTTGAAGAATTACCCATATATATGTTTTGCAAATAAAATAAAATTAAAAAATTAAAATTAAAAAAAATAAAATTAACAGTGATATGGAAGTCATTACATTCAGAAGCAGGTCACTTCTCTGAACAATTCTATTACAAAGTTTTCCTTAAAGATGCAAAATTTGTCATCCGCTGGTCCTACTTCTCCTTGAGGCAAACTCCTTCAATTCCAATCAACAAATAACATTAAATCCTTATTACATACCATGAACTGTTCTGAGAGCTAAAGATAGAGAAAAATGAATCATTCCTGCACTTATAGAGCTTTCATTCTGTCAAGAGAGATGACATGTATACATATAAGTAAATGTAAAACTGAGGAGAAGAGAGAAATAATAGCTGAAAGATAAAGAGAGCATTCATGTGTTATGGAATATTATTGCTCTATAAGAAACGGCGATTTCAGAGAGGCCTGGAGAGACTTGCATGAGCTGATGCTGAGTGAAGTGAGCAGAACCAAGAGATCATTATATACGGCAACAACAATATTATATGATGATCAATTCTGATGGGCGTGGCTCTCTTCAGCAATGAAATGTTTCAAACCAGTTCTAATTGTTCAGTGAAGAAAGCTATATATACCCAGAGAGAGGGATGTGAAATGTGGACCACAACATAACATTTTCATGCTCTCTATTGATGTTTGCGTACATTGTGTTTCCTTTCTCTGGTTTTTTTTTCTTGTAGATAAGATTTTTCTTGTACAACAATGATAAGTATGGAAATATGTATACATATATTTGATTTGTCAAGTATTTTAACATAATTAACATGTAGTGGATTTCCTGCCATCTAGGGGAGGGGTGGGGACTAGAGGGAAAAATTTGTAACAGAAAGCTTTGTAAGGGTCAGTGTTAAGAATTATCCTTATATAAGTTTTGCAAATAAAAAGCTTTAATAAAAAAAAAAGAAAGAAAGAAAGCATTCATGTAGAAGGTGGAGTTTTGAAGGAAATGCATATGTTAAAAAGGTAGAGGTGAGGAATAGATTGCAGGTATGGAGTGCAATTTGTACAAAGGCAAGATCATCAGACATGGAGTGTTATATGTGAGGAATAGTAAGGAGGTCTAGCTCGATCACAGAGCACAGAAAGGGAAGTTATAGGTAATAAATAAGACTGGAAAGATATTCTGGGCTAGGCTATAAAGGGTTATAAAGTCAATTATATTTGAGCTTAAAGACAATAGGAAACATACTGAATAGAGGTGTGACAGAGTGAGACCTGAAATTCAGGAAAATCACTTTGGCAGCTCTGTGTCGGATGGACTGGAGAAGAGAGATTTGAGGAAGAAAGACAAATTAAGACACTATTACCATTGTCTAAGTGAAAGAAGGCCTTTAACAGGGTAGGAGCTCTGTAACTAGAAAAAAAGATGGAAGAGATTGTGAAGGACATGGCAACTGATTGGTTTTAGGTTGTAAAACACTGGAAAGAAATAAGGAAATTCAGAAGAGGGATGTAGTTAGAAAGGAAAAATAGATGAATTCTATCTTGAATAGGTTAAATTTTAAGATGCCTACAGAATATCCAGCTTAAAATATCCAATAAGAGACAGCTAGATGGCATAGTGGATAGAGCAGCAGCCCTGAAGTCAGGAGGACTTGAGTTCAAATCTGGCCTCAGACACTTAATACTTCCTAGCCACTTAACTCCAATTGCCTCAGAGGGGAAAAATTTGATAAGCAATTGGAAATATGACAAAAGACCTTGAAAGATAAAGATATTAATCTTAGATATACAACTAAAGGACTCACCAGCATAGAAATAGTAATTGAATCCATGGAAGTTGATGAAAGATCATTAAGAGAGTGCATAGAGAAAAGAGGATGAAGACCAAGATGGAGTCTTGTGTAATATTTGTAGTCAAGGAGCATGTTACAGATGATGCGCCAACAAAGGAAAAAATAAATAAATAATCAGATTGGCAAGAACAGTTCCAAAAGAGGGTAATGTCTTTCTCTAGCCAGAGAGAAATACCTAGGAAGAGAGGATGGTCAATTGTGTCAAATACTATAAAGATTTTGAAGGATTAGGGGTGAGAAACATTCGTTAAGAGTAGCAATTAAGAGTTATCTGGCAAAATAATCAATGACTATAGTAATTCAGTGTTTGATAAACCCAAAGTCTCTAGCTTCTGGGATAAGAATTCACTATTTGACAAAAATTGCTGGGAAAATTGGAAAACAACATGGCAGAAATTAGGCATTGACCAGTATTTAACACCCTATACCAAGATAAGGTCAAAATGGGCTCATGATTTAGACACAAAGGATGATACTCTAAGCAAATTAGGAGAGCAAGTCTATTTGTCAGACCTGTGGAAAAGGGAGGGATTTGTGGCCAAAGAAGAACTAGAGAATATTATGAAATGCAAAATGGATAATTTTGATTACATTAAATTGACAGGTTTTTGCACAAAGCCAATGCAGCCAAGATTACAAGGGAAGAAATAAGTTGAGAAAAATTTTTTGCAGCCAGTGTTTCTGATAAAGGCCTCACTTCAAAATATAGGGAGAACTAACTCAAATTTATAAGAATACAAGCTGTTCCTAGAGGTCATCATTAATCACAAAATAGATAAGTTTGACTATATCAAGTTAAAAAGTTTTTGTACAAACAAAATGAATGCAGACAAGATTAGAAGGGTAGCAGTAAACTGGGAAAATATTTTTACATCCAAAGGTTCTGATAAAGGCCTCATTTCTAAAATATATAGAGAATTGATTCAAATATATAATAATTCAAGCCATTCTCCAATTGATAAATGGTCAAAAGATATGAACAGACGATTTTCAGACGAAGAAATTGAAACTATTTCTGGTCACATGAAAAGGTGCTCCAAGTCACTATTGATCAGAGAAATGCAAATTAATTCAACTCTGAGATACCACTACACACCTGTCAGATTGGCTAAAATGACAGGAAATGATAATGATAACTGTTGAAGGGGATGTGGGAAAACTGGGACACTGATACATTGTTGGTGGAACTGTGAACGGATCCAACCATTCTGAAGAGCAATTTGGAACTATGCTCAAAAAGTTATCAAACTGTGCATACCCTTTGACCCAGCAGTGTTTCTACTGGGCCTATATCCCAAAGAGATTTTAAAGGAGGGAAAGGGACCCACATGTGCAAAAATGTTTGTGGCAGCCCTTTTTGTAGTGGCAAGAAACTGGAAATTGAAAGGATGCCCATCAATTGGAGAATGGCTGAATAAATTATGGTATATGAATGTTATGGAATATTATTGTTCTGTAAGAAACGACCAACAGGAGGATTTCAGAGAGGCCTGGAGAGACTTGCATGAACTGATGCTGAGTGAAATCAGCAGAACCAAGAGAACATTATACACAGCAACAAGAGTATACAATGATCAATTTTGATGGACATGGTTCTCCTCAACAATGATGTGATTCAAACCAGTTGTTCGGCGATGAAGATAGTCATATACATCCAGAGAGAGGCCTGTGGGAACTGAGTGTGAACCACAACACAGCATTTTAACGCTTTCTGTGAATATTTCCATGCATTTTGTTTTCCTTCTTAGGTTGTTTTTTCTTCTTCTCTTTCTAGATCTGATGTTTCTTGTGCAGTAAGATAACTGTATAGATATGTATACATGTATTGTATTTGTCATATAATTTATCCTATTTAGCATGTACTAGATTACCTGTCATCTAGGGGTGGGGGTGGGGGGAAGGAGGGGAAAAGCTTGGGAAAAAAAAAGTTTTTGCAAAGGTCAATGTAGAAAAATCACTCATATGTTTTGTAAATAAAAAGCTTTATTTAAAAAAAAGTATATAATAAATTCAGATATAACTTTCTTTAACCAAAAAAAAAAAAAAATACAAACCGTTCCTCAATTAATAAATGGTCAAAGGATGTGAATAGGCAATTTTCAGATGAAGAAATTAAAGCCAGGGGCAGCTAGGTGGCACAGTGGATAGACCACCAGCCCTAAAGTCAGGAGGACCTGAGTTCAAATTTGGTCTCAGACACTTAACATTCCCTAACTGTGTGACCCTGGGCAAGTTATTTAAACCCAACTGCCTCAGCAAAAAGCAAAAAAAGAAAAAAAAATTAAAGCCATTTCTAGTTATATGAAAAAATGCTCTAAATCACTAATGATTAGAGAAATGCAAATTAAGACAATTCTGAGGTACCATCTCACACCTATGAGACTGGCTAAGATGACAGGAAAAGATAATGATAAATGATGTGAGAAAACTAGAACACTTTTCTACTGTTAGGAGAGTTGTGAACTGACCCAACCATTCTGGAAAGCAATTTGGAACTATACCCAAAGGGCTATAAAATTGTGCATACCCTTTGATCCAGCAATCTCACTACTGGGTCTGTATCCCAAAGAGATCATAAAATGGGGAAAGAATCTATCTAAGTAAAAATGTTTGTAGCAGCTCTTTCTGTAGTGGCAAGGAACTAGAAATTGAATGGATATCCATTAGTTGGGGAATGGTTAAATAAGTTATGGTTTATGAGGGTAATGGAATATTATTGTTCTATAAGAAATAATGAGCAGGCTGATTTCAGAAATGGTTAGAAAGACTTACATGAACTGACTCTGAGAGAAACGAGCAAAACCAAGTAAACATTGTACAAAATAACAGCAACAATGTGGGATGATCAATTATAAAAGACTTGGTACTTCTCAGTGGTTCAGTGATCCAAAGCAATCCCAATAGGCTCTGGACAGAAAATGACATCTGCATCCAGAAAAAAAAGTAAGGAGACTGAATGTAAATCAACACATGCTATGTTCACTTCTTTTTTTCTGTTTTGTTTTTTTTTTTTAATCTCTCCCATGGTTTTTTCCTTTTGCCAATTTTTCTCTCCTAACATGATTCAAAAAGCAATGCGCATTAAAAATAAATAAATTTACTACAATTAAAAAAAAGTTATTTGTATCTTTGGAGAGAGCAATTTCGATTGAGTTGTCAGAAGAAAAGGGTTGAGAAATGAGAGAAAATAGGATTATAAGAGCTATTTCAAAATGGAAGAAACTTAAAACATTTGTAAGCCCAGGGAAAGAACCTGAGATAGAGAATGACGGAAGAAAAAAATAGAAAAAAAATGACTGTGGAGACAGGACAAAGGTTGAAGAAGGAAGAAGGGGATGAGCTCATGAGCACATGGATAGCAGTTGTTGGCCTTGATGAACAGTCTACCTCTCCAGAGACAGAAGAAAACGAGGAGTGAATCAAGGAGTCTTGAGGGTTGAAGAAAAAGCAAAGGAGTTCATAGCTAATGAGGTAAGAATAGTTTGGAGAAGTAGTGAATGGTAAGTTATAGGAGATCATGATGAGAATATAGAATAGGTTTAGGAGGAATAAAGTATAGAGAGAAATTAAATTATAGAAGGTTATGATCATAACCAGTTCTACTTGTACACCTCCAAAGAGAGGGAATCTGCCACCTCTTGAGAAAGCTTGTTCTACTTTTGGATAGGTCTGATCATTAGGAAAGTTTTCCCAGACTTTAAACCTAAATATGTTTTTTTGAAACATTTACCAATTATAACTGGTTCTGCTCCTGGGAGTCAAATAGATTAATCTCTTCTTCTACAGTAATCTTTAAGCATCCCTTCTCCAATATAAACATCCTCAATTTCTACAACCAACTGTCATATCATGTGGACAAAAAGCTTTCACCATCCTGGTTGGTTTCTTCTATATTATACTTACACAGTGACGGCCATAAGTAAACACAATAACCCAGATGTATATAATATGGCTATTTTGTACAGTGTGACCATCATCTTCCAAGTGCTGGACACTCTACCTCTCTTAATGAAGCCTAAGCTTTCTTGGTTCCCACAGCAAGCTACAGATTCATTCTGAACTTGTAGTTCAGCAAAATCCCCAGATTTTTTTCAGACAAACTACTATTTAATTGTGCCTCTCTCTCATATCTGCAAAATGTACTTTTTGGGCACCCAGGCGCAAGACATTGCCTACTGAATTTCATCTTGCTAGATTAAGCCCAATGCGCTAACCTATGAAGATCTTTTTGGATCTTCTCATCTAGTGTATTAATTATCCTTCCTAAATAGCACACAGTCAAATACAGATCCTTAAGATACTTCATTGGAGATCTGCTACAATGACCCTGAACCCTTAGCCTTTGGGTACACTGATCCAACCAGTTCTGAATCTACTCAGCTATGTCACTGTCTAGAGTATTCTTCATTTTTCCAATTAGACATTATTTAATCCAAACGGTGTACATCAAACATTGTGCTATACACAAAAGGGAAACAACATGTGTATATAATTTTGGACTTATACAAAGTAATCCATTTGCTCTAATTAAAAGGGGCTCATCTTTGAAAATGTGACTAATAGTGAGTGTTAATAGAATTAAAAATAAGCAGGTAATGACTTAGGTAGCATACCACCAATAAAAATCCTCCCTTCCTGGATACTCCCTCTTTTCTACTGGTTTTCATGATTTTGCTCTGAGTTTTCTTCCCATCAAGAACTGTCCTTTTCAATCTTTTTGGCTAGATCATCATCTATCTTAAGGCCCTGTTCTGGATTCTCTTTTCTTTTTTCTTTATTATGTCTTATTTGGTAATCTTATCAACAGTCCTATGGGGTTTAAGATCAATAGATTTAAAGCTAAAAGGGACCTCAAAGATCATTCTATTTAATTATAATATCTGCATGGATGATTCTCAAATCTACATATGCAGATGAAAAACTTCTTATGAACTCCAATTCCAGTCAATCAAAAGCATTTCTTTGGCATTCATTCTCCTAAGCACATAGTAAATACAAATAAAAAGCAAAAATATTCTTTATCCTCAAGGAATTTATATTTTAGTCATTCCTCTATCCCTAACCTTATCCATTTGGATCTCCTATCAGCATTTTAAATCTAATGTGTCCAAAACGTAATTCATTCTCTCTCCCCCCAAACAGACGATAACTCCAAATTTAATTTTTTTAAATGTGCATTTGCCATCATCCCAATCACTTAGTCCACAATTTCAGTCATACTTCACTCTTCCTTCACTCTCATCCCAATTGACTTCTTCCAAGTAATAACAGTTCCATTTTCACAACAGCTCACTTCCATCCCCTTATACAGCTACTACTCCATTTCACCTCTCAATAGGCCTATTGCAAGAGGTTCCTAAATTGTTTTCCCTAATTCTACTCTATCCCCTCCATAATCCACCCACTAGAATAACCTGCCTAAATAAAAACTATCAGTATAAGAGATCCTATTAATGCTAAAATCAAAAACATCAAAAGATGCAGAAAAAATCCAAATTTACACAGCACTCATGTTAAAAAATAAAATAACTTATAAAAACAGAGGTATAAACCTTTGTTTAATCTATACTATCTAAAATCAAGAGTTAGCATTACTTGTAACAGAGCTATAAGCTTTTCTAATAAGATCAGAGATAAAGCAGGAAGCCTAATGTTACTATTACTTAGTACAATCCTAAAAATGCTAGCTATAGAAATAAGTTGAGAAAAAATAAATTGAAGGAATATACAAAGCAGAATGACTGTTTGTAGATGATAACATTTAAAGAATTTCAGATTTTCAACCAAAAAATTAACCAAAAGCATAACTTGAATAAAATAGAAAGATATGAAATAAACTCATAAAATTCATCAATCTTTGTATTATTACCAAAATCCAACAGCTAGAGACAAAGAAATTTCATTTAAAATAATTACAAAATATATAAATTATCTAGGAATTAACCTACAAAGGCACAGTTGAATACAAATAACTAGAAAACATCTTACAGAAAAAAAAAAGATGAACAACTAGAGACATATTCATTGTTCATGGTTGCTCTATACCAATATTTTTTAAAATGAAGATACATTAACAGAATACCACACCACTACACATCTGTCAGATTGGCTAAAATGACAGGAAAAGATAATGACGAATGTTGGAGGGGATGTGGGAAAACTGGGACACTGATATACTGTTGGTGGAACTATGCTCAAAAAGTTATCAAACTGTGCATACTCTTTGACCCAGCAGTGTTGTTTCTACTGGGCTTATATCCCAAAGAGAACTTAAAGGAAGGAAAGGGCCCCACATGTGCAAGAATGTTTGTGGCAGCTCTTTTTATAGTGGTTAGAAACTAGAAACTGAATGGATGCCCATCATTTGGAGAATGGCTGAATAAATTATGGTATATGGATGTTATGGAATATTTCTGTAAGCAACCAGCAGGATGATTTCAGAAAGGCCTGGAGAGACTTGCATGAACTGATGCTGAGTGAAACGAGCAGAACCAGGAGATCATTATACACGGCAACTACAATACTATATGATGATCAATGTGTGTATACACACACATAAATCTTCTATCTAAAACTTTTTTTTTCCTGAGGCAATTGGGGTTAAGCAACTTGTCCAGGGTCACACAGCTAGGAAGTGTTAAGTGTCTGAGGTCATGGAATATTATTGCTCTGTAAGAAACAACCAGCAGGACGATTTCAGAGAGGCCTGGAGAGACTTGCATGAGCTGATGCTGAGTGAAAGGAGCAGAACCAGGAGATCATTGTACACGGCAACAAGAAGACTATATGATGATCAGTTCTGATGGACATGGCTGTTTTCAACAATGAAATGTTTCAAACCAGCTCCAATTGTTCAGGAAAGAAAGCCATATACACCCAGAGAGAGGGATATGAGATGTGAACCACAACATAATATTTTCATGTTCTGACAGAGAAATATCAGTTCCTCCTCTCTGCAAAGAGGTGGTACAATATGGATGCAAAATGACATATTGTTTCACACAGGCAACACGTTGGTTTGTTTTACTTTGCTACATGAGGAAGTACAGCACTGTGGAAAGGACTACTGAAATCTAGCATCATAAAACTGGGTTCAAACCCTAACTTTCACTTTTGTTTAGGTGACTTGGGAAAAGCTCCCTCATTGTTCTGAACCCATTTCCTCACCGGTAAATATGGAATTTAGGCTAAAGTTCTCTAATGTTTCTTCTAGCTCCAAATATGTGATCCTGATTTTTCTTGTGCAGTATGATAAATGTGGAAATATGTATAGAAGAACCACACATGTTTAACATACATTGGATTACTTGCTGTCTAGAGAAGAGGCAAGAAAAAGAGAGGAAGAAACATTTGGAACACAAGGTTTTGCAAGAATGAACATTGAAAACTATCTTTGTAGGGGCAGCTAGGTGGTAAAGTGGATAGAGCACTAGCCCTGAAGTCTGGACAACCTGAGTTCAAATATGACCTCAGACACTTAACACTTCCTAGCTGTGTGACCCTGGACAAGATGCTTAACCCCAATTGCCTTAGGGAAAAAAAAAAAGTTTTAGATAGAAGATTTATGTGTGTGTATACACACACAAATACATATATATATATAGTTAAATAGTTAAAACTATCTTTGTATATTATTTTAAAAATAAATAAAAATGTGATCCAATGAATTATCCTTCTCTGTTATTGAACAGGGTTCTAAAGAAGGTGTGAGGGTGGGAGTGTTAATAATCACTGGGAAGGGCTATTGATGTTAAAAAAAAAAAAAAGCATCAATAACATATTTACTTAAACAGGTAAAAACTTAAAATGATCTTCCAAAGACCAGGCAAAAACATGCCACTAATAAAAAATCTTCAGTGTCTACCTACTCACTAAATAAAGATTAAATCTTTTTTCCTGACATTCAAACTCATTAGACCCATGAAAATGCCAGAAGTCAAGAGTTAGTGTATCCTAATTGTCTGTGTAATTATGATACTATCTTCCTCCTTTGCTTCCTTCTACTAAACTATAAATACCTTGAGGATAAGGAAGAATCCTACTTGGCTTCCTATCTCCCCAAGTACCTTGCATAGAATTCTGCTCACAAGGGATGCTTAATCAATGTTTATGGAAATGTTGAAATTCTCAATGCCCCCTTGTTCAAAGTTTCCCTATGAATGGAATGTTCTTCTCTCAGATTATACAAAGGTAGGTGGTGAAGTGGAAAGAGTGCTGGACCCGAAATCAAGGGGACTTGATTTCAAATCTAGCCTGATACTTATTAAACATATGACCTTGGGTCTTTCACTTACCATGTCTGCCTCAGTTTACTGATCTGTAAAAATTACGATAATAATAGCACCTACCTAACATGGCTGTTGTAAAGATAAAATGAGAGAATATTTGTAAAGTACTTTGAAAACTCAAAACACTATATAAATGTTGACTTTTATCAATAAATGTCAATGATACACTCTTAGCTCTAAGATCAAACATAATCTCTTCTGTGTGGCATTTAAAGCCATGATTTCAACCTATATTTTTTTAGCTTATCCTACAATGCAGCCAAACTGGTCTTCTTGCTAATCCTCACATGTGACATCCACTTCCCATCTCTATACCTTTGCACAGGCTGTTCTTCGTGCCTGAAATATGTAACCTCTACAACTTATGCTATTTATCTTCTATCTGAAATTATCCTAAAAATTGTAATACCCTTTGATTCATAGTAGGCATACACACCAAGGTCAAAATTAAAAGGGTCCAATATACTATAAAATATTCAAGAGTAACAATTTTTTTTTTTGCAGTTGCAAAGAACTAGAAACAAAGTAAGATGTCTGACAATTACAGGATTCCTAAACAAACAGAAGTTCAGGAATGTAATAGAATATTTGTGTATCATAAGAAACAAGAATAATGACCAAACTTAGTCCCAAAGAATAGATATAAAAATGTGCCTCCTTTCTTTCTTTGCAGAGGTGGGAAACTGAAAAGGTGAAACAGCATATACAGTCAAATGACCTTGGTTTTGCTAAACAACTTTTTTCTTCTTTTTTATTCTTTGTGATAAGTGGATGGTTCTCTAGGCTGGGTAGTAGAAAATGTATTTTAAAACGAAGATTATGTAAATCAAAAGATATCAACGAGAAAAATACTGAAAATCCCTAGCTTCCTTCAAAGTTCGGTTTAAGTACCTCCTACATGAGAACATTCCCTATTCCCCTCTGACTGTTAATGCCTCTCCTCCCCTTAAATCGCCTTACATTTACTTATTATCTATTTTACATATACTTACATACAGAATATATATTCCCACAATGGAAAGTTAGTTACTTGAGGGCAGAAACTATCTTCCTTTGTGTTTCTGTACCCCTATCATCTGACACATGGCAGATGTTTAATAAATGCTTGATGCTTCGGATATCCTGCTCATCCTGTAAGAACCAGTTCAAATGCCACCTTCTGTGATTCCCAGTTGTAAGGATCTTTCCTTTCTCTAATCTGATTCCCATTTCTATGTTAATGATTCTTAATCTACCTTTCCTGTCCCAAGCTCTCCACTACCCATCTCAAACTATATGTCCAGTAGACATCTTCCACTCAATATGTCCAAACCACGACTTGCTCTCATTTCCCCAACCCCACCACCACCTCTCATACCTTCCCTATTACTGTAATTATACTATCCTCCCAAGCCCTCAGGTTTCGAAGCAAGGAGTCATGCTTACTTTCTTTCTTACCATCTCTCACCCTTCAAGTCCCCTTTGAAACATCTCTCAGCAATACAAACCATTCTCTCCTCTGACCTTGTCACCCCTCTAGGGCAGATCCTCTCATCACTTCACATCTGGACTACTGCAATAGGCTACAAGTGAGTCTTTCAGCCTCATCTCTCCCCACTCCAATCCATCCTCTCTTTATTCAATCACCAGTCATCTTTTTTTTTTTTTTTAAAAGTACAAGTCTGATCAAGTCAGCCATCTAACTCGACAAACTCCTGTGGCTTCCTATCACCTCCAGGATCAAATACAAATTGCTTTGTTTAGCATTCAAAGTTCTTCAAAATCTAGCTCTCTCCTAAACTTTCCAATCTTCTTACATTTTGCTTCTCTACACTATTCTTTCTTAAATCCAGTGATACTGGCTTCTTGACTGCTCCATAAACAGTGCTGGGCATTTTCTTTAACTGTTCCTCACGCTTGAAATACCCTCCCCCTCCACTCCTCAAACTATTAAGCTCCCTGGCTTTCTTTTTAGGTCCTAACTAAAGCCCCATCTTCTACAGGAAGCCTTCCCCAATCCCTCTTAATTCCAATAGCTATCCTGTATTATATTTTCTCCTATTTATCCCATATATAGTTTGCTTTGTATAGATTTGTTTGCATGTCATCTTCATTAGATTGTAAACTCCTTTGCCTTTTTTTTTTAAATCCTCAGCACGCCTGGCACATAGTAGGCACTTAATGTTTACTGATTGATTCTAACTTAAAACAGTTCTCTGTACTTTTCCAGCTATCACTTTCTATTATGTAACCTAGTTACTTCAGGGGCATTATTAGCTACAATAGATTATTACATATTTGTTCATGGATGGATGGATAAGCCCTACATCCTGAACTCTCAGAATTTACAATTCAGCAGAGGAAACACAACAAATATATAATATATTACATATGGATGGACTGAACAAATTAGCTACCAAGAATACAATAATAGCCAATTTTATGGGTTTTTCACCCAAAAGAATTTATCTAAATACAAGAGAAAGCACCTACTCTTCCCTCAAAATTAAGCTCTTAATACCCCTTCTTCTTAAATATATGAAGGTATTTTCTGTAATCAGATTGGCCTGATAATGACATGTGGCTTTTTGGCTTATTAGAAAAGAAAAAACTCAATAAACATCTATAAAGAAAAAGCCCAGGGTTGAGGACTCAAACAATCTGGATTATGCAGAAGTACAGGAAGTGATTCTTAAATTGGAGGAAATAGTACTTAAGAGTCTACATGTAAAACAACAGAAGCGGGAGGCTGAACAACATCAAGTCTAAACAGATTTACTCCACATTGAATACCTAAATTAGACTTCTTAGCCTTATCATTTTTTTTCTTTGCAGATTGGTAATGACAACATTCATTTTGACTGCCTCTGACGCACAGAATCAAGCAGAATACCTGTTTGGTTGACTGAAATCATTTGTTGACTAACCAATAAAACCAAGAAAACTATGGCCATAAAAGTTGTTCAAGATTTGCAAAAGAATAGAAGATAGTTATACAAATGATTAGCTTGTCAAACTAAAATAGAGAAAAACTAAAAGAATATAGGATAAGACTCACTGACACTGCCCTGGAGGAAATTCTAATTTAATTCCTCTAAAAACAAGCCTCAAATCATATCCCATGAATAGCAGATAATTTGCAATCCTGAAGCTAGGCTTTTACCACCTCCCTGCCTTATATTCTCCAATCACCAAAAACTTAGAAATGTAAGATCTGGCTCAGATCTTACAGGTCTTTTAAATCAATGATCAAATGAGAATATTGGTGAAGTGCTTATTTAGCATAGTGACTGGCATGTAGCAGGCATTTAAAAAATAGTTATTTCCTTCCCTATACTACAATTCTTCAGCCCCATCCCCAACCTTTTTACAGACAAAGGAAACAGCCCTGATGAGGTTAAAAAAAAAAAAAAATGCTGTGTCCAAAATCAGTCAACCAGTTTGAGAGCCAGGACTAGAATTCTGATCATTAACAATCAAGTGGACAGAAAGCTGTATTCAGAACCTATATAACTGAGCACAGAAGAAAAAAAAAAAAAAAAAAAAAACCACCAACAGATCATTTGGCCAAATATTTAAGTGCTGAAAGTATTGTACCGGGTGCTAGAAGACAGATGCAGCCTAATGTCTCAAACTCTTGCCTAAAATAACTCAAGTCTAAGGACCTGGGGAAGGGGAAGGGGAAGGGAAAGGGAAAGGTGGGAGGCTGTCAGTCAAGAACACTTTAAGTAATGCCAACTTACTACTTCACAGGCTATATGTTATATAGCTTGATCAGTCACTATAAACAGTTTATCTGCACCTTTTTTCCTCAAAAAATATAAGATTCAGTGATAGGGGACTAGGCAATGGCAAAAGTTAGATACTGATTTATTTTACATGAGGGAATGAATCCCTGGGGAAAAGCTGAAAGGTAGTGAAAGATGGGGGGGGGGGGAAAACTTTAAAAGGCAACAATAAAGCACTTTTTTAAAAATACACAAAAGAAAAAAAATTTCAAAATGGGACACAATCAGGACAATTTTGTTATCACTGTTAAATTTAATATAGTTTAAAAACATGTACATAATAAAAGTTCAAGTTTCATATATCATTCTCCTTTTTGTTTGTTATTGAAATGTCCATGTTGATGGCTATATTCATTTTTTAATAACAGCTTTTTATTTTTCAAAATATAGGCAAAGATGTGCCTTTGGGACCCTGGAAAAATCACCTAACCTGTTTCCTCATCCATAATATGACTAGGGGGAGGGAGAGGAACAGTGGACTCTAGAGAGAATTTCAAGCTCTCTCCTGTCCCATCTATCTGACTTTAACAACCTTTTGAATCTACATTAGTTCTTCCCATTCTGTTATTGAAAGCTTCTGGTACTCTTCACTCAAACATTCCTTCTAAGGGCAGCTTCTTCTTCCTATTCTTCTTCCTCCCTTGGTCCTCAGGAAAAGCTCTCTCTCAAAGCTTAGCATACAGTGTGGCAAACACTTGAATTCTTGTTTCAGTTTACTTGCAAGAATAACTCTCCTATCTTAAAGCACTGTAACAAACTAATGAATCACCTCCCTGCATTCCTTCAGCTCACACTGTCCAATAAAGTCACATCTTTATTTCAAAATCATTCCTTCTTTCTGCCAAATGAAGTGACAAGACAAACAGTGAAATAACCAGAGACACCCAAGACCCTTGTCTAGCTATTCTCCTAAGGTAGCAACATATTGCTAATATAAAAAACTGACTACAGTCTGCTCATGTTCATGCAAAGTTTTCCCAACACCGATCTAACCCTGGAAGAAAGAAGAGTAAGATTCTCAATTAACAGTCTGAATTTGCTATACCTCACCTCACAAATACCACAGCTGACAAAGTCCAAGGCTCTTGTTTTCAACTTGCTAAAATCCTGACTATTTAACATCTAAACCCAGGCATCTGCCAATCAATCCAAATATAGTTTCTGGCTTCATACAAAAAGAAATAGGAAGCTCAGACCTCTACAGCTTCTCTACATTCAGTCAAATAAAGACTCCTAAAAAACTGATAATGAATTTAATACCATACGTACTCAGGAAGCCAATGCTAGGCTTCAGAGAGGAGCAAATTACTCATCAAGAAAGAGAATTGCTGAATGGCTAAATCCAGTCATAGGGGTTTCTTGATTAGCTAAATATTTTGTTTTTCAAAGTACACACTTTTTTTTTTTGAAGTATTTTAAAGATAAAATATTCAAGTAAAACAGAAATGCTGAACATTTTAAATACAGCACAATACTCTTGAGTCTTGTACTTAAGGTCCTGATACTTAATTAAAAGAGACTATTAGTGTTTAGTTTATTACACTTCTGATAGACAAAAGATCTTTTCTCCTTGCAGCTGGTTCATGCTAAACATAAACTCAAAGAACAAGTTCACCCAGAAACTCATGGCTTACAGAACATACCCAACTTCTTCCCCATTCAAGACTTCTCCCAAGACCTCCTCAGAGCACAGAGGTGACCCTAAATTTCTTTTAATGCCCCAAGAGTGCCGTGCAGCCCCAAAGACATTCAGTATCAATTTAGCAATAAACTGTCATCCAACCACCCGGCCTGGCTAAGTTCAAAGAGGCTCAATCTCAGAGTCTATCACCAGTTGGTTTGAATTTCTTTGTCACAGCATCTCATGGAAACCATGATAAATAAATATCCAAGCCAATGAAGTTATAAGACCCTCTGAAGTATAAAACATTGTTATCTACATACAACTGTGTTCCAATTCTAAATTTCATATCAATATATAGACATTGGTTTAAGAAAAAAAAAAGCAGTGCTTTCTCAATATGGGCCAAGAAAAATCATTTTCTGTAGTAGATTCCTTCAGAGCATCAGTTGGGTGTGGTAACAAGGGGACTGAAATCTGAGGGCATGAGTCATAGCCTGCCAAGCAGCTGTTTAGAGGAAGAAGGAGGTGGCAGTTTCTAATATTTATAACAAATTTAGGGATCTTAATCAGACACTATACAGAGAGTACAGGCCAAAGGTTAGGGAAAATTCCTGACAACTATGAACCTGATCTGTGAAACTTAATGCATACTACAATGCTATACATTTTGTGCAATGATAAACTGAGAAGCAATCTAGTCTAATACAAAGAGTAATGGAAAGGAATCAGGAGATCTTGGTTCTAATCCTGGCTCTGCTGTTAACTTTCTATGTAATCTAAAAAAAGTCATTTCCCTTTGGTTCTCAGTTTCCTCTCCTTTAAACAAGCAAGATGGACATGATGTGTTCTGAGATTTAGCAACCATCCAATTCAATGCTCTCATCTGACAGCTGAAGAAATAAGAGTCTGATTTACCTAAGGTCACCCAGCTAACCAGGGGTTACAGGTAGGCCTAGAATCCTAATCTAGGAACTCTAAAATCCATTGGTGAAAGCTCAGACGACCTCAGACTTCAAGCTAATCAGGACCTGCAAGTTTATCTAGGCCAACAGCCCCTTCTATCAGTTGAGGACAGATTCTGTACTCTGTCCAAAGTCAGTCAGTAAAAAGAGCCCCAGCTATTATTTTTATGGTGGTATTGCTATTGTTCAGTCACTCAATTACAACTTTTCATTTTCTTCTCCCATGGATTAAGGCAATCAAAGGCTAAGCAACTTGCTCAAGATCACATGGGTAGAGTATGTGTGAAGCTGGATCTGAACTCAGGTCCTCCTGCCTCCAAGCCCAGCTCTCTAACTACTGAGCCACCTCATTGCCTCTCTGGTTGGAATACAGGTCCTAAATTCCAAAATAATCTTCTTCCATGGTACTATATTCATCAGCATTAACCAATTAAAAGTAGTCACTGTCCAATGGGACCACAAAGTTCAGAAATTACACTTAATTCAAACATCTACCTATAGACCATAAATGGCAACAGTCCTGGGCAGAGTCTGAAAGGAAAAAATTCACAGAGATAACAGAGATCTCTAAATAGAAGACTACTTGAAATCCTTCAACAAAGAGCCAAGCAGTTGCTAAACAGTTGCTCTTTTCTTTGCTGAAAAGGAGCCTTCAAAGTTAGTGGAAGATCCTTCCCTGATAATCAGAGAAAGCTCTGAAAATTATTTCTGATATTTGTTGGTATCTTAGAAACTCAGTCAATTCTGTTGATACAAGTTAATAGACTAGAAGTTTATTCCCAGGAAAAATCTAAATATCTATCTACATAACTTTAAAAGGATACTTATATACTTCTAATTGTGCAAGCAGTCCTAAGGACAAGGAGGAAAACTACTTATTAGTAATACCAAACCTGGCTTATATTTGGCTAGGATTTTCATATATCTATCTTTGCAACCCTATGAGAAGCACAGCAAGGGTTATTTCCAGTTTAAGTGAGCAAATTAAGATTCATAAAAATAATTTACCCTAGGGCTAAGCCAGTACTCTATCCCAAGTCTTCTGACCACAAGGCCCAGAGACTGTGTCCTCCATACCAGCCTATCCCTAAGTACTCAGTAAATATTTGTCAAATAACAATGGTAAAACCCACAATGCCTGTTCGTTGAGGATGGGGGCAATGGAAACCAATCAGTGACTATAGGCTGAACTAGAGCACTAAGGTCCCTTCCAAATCCAAAATTCTATGAAAAAATTGCAAGGTAGGGCTTGAAACTCAATTTCCTAACTCCCTGGTTCAATATTCTCTCTGCTATACCCCACTGCCTCTCCAGTTCTTTCAAAAATGACTGTGTCCACGTAAGACCCAAAAGTATTAATTTAAAGGTCTCATCAAGGAATCATTAAATTACCCAACTGATTAAGTTTTAAACCCAAATGTTCTGGTTAGGCAAAAGATTAACTTGTGACACTGTCAATTAGAAACACTGTCTATTTAGCAGTGGTGAGGTAGAAATGCCCAAATCACAGCAAACAATGTATCCAGGTTTACAGCTCATGTTAGTGACACAGGAAACTAAAATGAAAGTGAATGGACTCATGAATGGCATGAGCCCACGTATCATGGGAGAGGGGCTACTGGAAATCATCTAATCCACACAGTCTTTTTATAGGTTAGGAAAGTAAAGCCCAGATCAAGGAAACTCCATCAAGGTCACACACATCACGGGTCAGAACCTGAACTCAAGTCTCCAAGTCCTCATGCACAGGTCTTATCACTAGATCACTTTTGCTCTCTACATCTCCATTTCTGATATTTACTAACAAGAATATATTTTGTTTTCAAAATTAGTTTCTGTTAAGAAGGTATGCCAGTCTACTTTCCCTTCTTTGGTGTCAAGTCTCACTCTTAAGGGGAAAATGTGGAAGACACCCAATCACAGATTGGCCTAGGGTAGGTAATTTTGAATAGTTAGTTTGAATAGAATATCATGAATGGTTATTTTGTATTAACAAGTAGTTCACTTTTATAATAAACTCAACTCAATTCAGCCAATTCCCTTAACTGATTCTGCTATCCTATATCTAATCTAACCATTCACTTTGTCAAGGCTGGCAGGTACTTTTAGAGCTAATGGGCAGAGGGCCTGATTCATAAAGTCATCTCCAGAAAGAGGTTAGTGCGCAATACAAAAACAGCAGAGGCAGCAAAATATAAAACCACTAGAAATTAGCGAATCATGTCAGAAAGGAAAGGGCCCTAAGAACTAACCCAATCCAACCCCTTCATTTTACAGGGACAACAGGCCCAGAGGAGGGCCATGACATGCCCAAGGTTATTTCCCCACTAAACCACCTCAGAGCCAGAAAAACCACAACCTCAGTCTACTGACTTCCAATTCAGAACAATTCTTACTCCAGACAACCTCCTTCACTAGGCAGAACTCATCAGGGGTCCTGAAATCTGCAGTCACTGATGTTTCTAATGTTACATCATAAGCAAGTTAGGAAGGTCTAAGTTTTCCTTCCTGCTGACTGATAAGCTGGTGCAAATAATTCATTTTGGCAATAGCAGGAGCCTCCTCTGAACAGGATAAACAAATCAAATCTTGCTTGGCCCCAGCAACTGGCAGCATGTCATGCAAATACCCACTAGTGGCTTAGAAGGACATTCGGTGGATATGCAAACTTTTTTTATCGAATAGACAGACACATAACAGAGCAAGCAGTTCTATGATAAAGCAAAAAGATAGGAGTTTGAGAAAGGGTGTTAACGGTTTACAGGTTTGGCTTCTGGATATCTATTTTGCTAATGTTATATTCACCAGTTTAACACCCAGTGACTTATGATTATCCATTTGAGACTAAGACATCAGTGAATAGGCAGGTTTCTAACATTTTCTTTAGAATGTGACATTCATTTACTTGCTAGTTCAGAGATTTTAAAGATCTAGTTACACTGTTTCCAAAGAGCAAGAACCTTATACTTACTTTTTAACATTAGCCTCCCCATTGGGGATCCTCCGCAACTTCTTCTTTTTGAGGATTTTCACAGCTCTACGGCAAAGGGTTTCAGAGTCCAGCATCTCCTTCACTTTTCCATAAGATCCTTCTCCCAACAAATCCCCCATTAGGTATTTGCCAATGAGTTTGGCTCTTTTTCGCCTTGGCTGGTAGATGACCTCAGTAGAGTCTATTCGGTGGATAAATGTGTCCATGCCCACAGACATCAGTTCACTTTCTGTAAACATGCCCAACTGCTGTGGTTCTGCCAAATCCATCCTGAATTAAACTCCTTAACCAGGTTTCTTTAGACACACCAGGATCCCTTAATCCAATCTTGAGTTCTTGGTTTTCCCAACTTTTCTTCTCAAAACAAAACAAAAACAAAAGCAAGGAAAAAAAAAAAAAAACAACTCTTCCAAAGATTGTACTAACGTAATTCAGCAGTCCCTGAAAAGGGTCTAATGCACCCCAAGTGCCTGGCTTTCAAGAAAAAAAAAAAAAATGTCAAGAACTTTTGCTCAGGCACCTGGCTTGTTTTTGACACGGTCTCACTACTTTGGCTCAGCCAGGTCTCCTTACTCACTGTTGGCCCTAAAAAGGCCCAGGTTGGGTTCTTAAGTGCTAGGTCATTCTCTAGGACTTTAGACCCTAGGACAAATATAGGAGAGTGAAGTCTTTTCAGAACTTTCCATTACCATTGTGTCATAGTTCCCAAATACAAACTGGGTTCAGCAGTCAGAACGTGCTCACGAGATTTTTGCACCTTGAATCCCAAACTTAACCCTCCTTTGAAAATAAACTGGTGGTTGAAATTTGATTGCTTGAAAGTTTTCTCTATTGAATATCAATCTCGTCCCACTCCCCCGCCCCCCAACACACATATACACACACAAACACGCAGGCTCCTCCCCTATATCTGCCGAAAGTTCAAAGCCCTCAATACTTATCAAGGTTTCACCGGGGGCATCCCCCTCACTCGGAGTTCCCCAATCACTCCCACCGATTCCCTCCCCAAGGGTCCCCTCCTGCCAGCCCCCAAAGGTCAATGTGAAGACAAAGATCCTAGAGAGCCTCCACCAAAGAGCTCCTGGAAGGAGATCAGAGAAGTTTTCCCTCCCACCCACCCGCTCGCTCCGGGGGAAATCCCTCCCTTTAATAAATAAACCCGGGAGGGACGAGATGGGAACAAACTAACACAATCCCAGTTTTCTCAGCCTCCCTTTCGCAAAAAGTGACAGGTGGAGAAGAGGACTACACTCCCCGCAAAAGGAAAAAAAGGGGAAGAGAGGGAGAGGGGCAAACTAAAGCCCCCACTAAAAGGGAGTGCTTAAAGGCGTCCCACTGACCCCACTGCCCTTTTAAAAACAGAAACAAAGACCAAGTTGGGGACTCGGGGCTGAGAAGAGATAGAAGTAAACTTAAAAGGAGGGTTCTCAGGTCCCCCTTCCCTGCCTCCCTTCCCTTTGCTCCCGCGATCTCCAAGCGCTGTCCCTTGCCAGGTCCCCTCCGCCGGTGCCGGGAGGACTCCCGGAGGCGGAGGCTGCGGGGGTCGCCTCTGCTCTCTCGCTCCCTCCAAAGGTAACGGGTGGGGGGTTGGGGGGAAGGGGCTGGGGTCTCGGGGCCCCTGGGCGAGTCGCCCCCTCCCCCCAACCCTCCGAGTCCCGGGCAGCCCGGGACCGGGCCGGGCCGGGGCTCGGCTTCTCCGGGCCGGCCTCGGTGAGGGCGGGTTCCGC
>JAJPUD010001261.1:206210-235931 GCA_023553655.1 Myrmecobius fasciatus | reverse complement strand
GTCATTAGAGGAACTCGGACACGAACTCAAGTGCTCTGATTCCACCCACCCTTGGGCTACTTCTCATCACCTTTTTTTAAACCCAGAAAGGCTAATCGGCCGGCCTATAATTAAATGAATAGCAAGCATCCTAGACCTTAGGGGCAGTCTCCTCCACCCTGAAGTACACAGATGAAAAAACTGAAACCCCGAGGAGGTTAAGTGACAATCGCAAGGTCACACCGAACCCAGGCCCTCATCCATTTCGTACAGCTCATCCAGCTTCCTGGGAGCCTTTACCTCCCCCATCCTCTCCCACTTCCCCCCTCCCCCCCACCTCGACTGCACTGCAGCTCCCGGGCTCCGGGCCGTTGTTCTGGGCCGACCTTAGTGCAAATTATACTCCGATGCCGAAGCTTCTCTGGTGGTGCTTGGGGTTGGGAGAGGAGTTAGCACTTCTTTTGCACTGGGGCACTGGGAGACCCAGGAGCGGAGCATTAGTTCACCTGTCAACAGGTATACCTGGGGACGAGTGAGCCCAGCTGAGCCTCGATTTCAAGAGGGCCCAGAGGCTCAACCAGCTTCATTGTCTATCAGGTACACTGTGAGGTTCTGACTCCGCCACCCATCACTTGTGGCCCCGCTGGGCTCCCTCCGCTATCACCTCTTCCTTTTCAGCTTCCTCTTGGGTGGGGTCTTTTCCCGTTAGATTGTAAGCTCCTGGAGGGCAGGAACCGCCTTTCTCCTGGCCCACCACAAGTACCTAAACTATGTTTACCATATTATAGTGCCTCCCACAGTCAGTGTTGAACATGGGAAGGAGGAAGACCCAACAACAGCTCGTAGGATAGGGCTTCCAGATCTTAACTCAGATTTTCTTCCTTCACCCCAATGGTTTGACTTTGTAAATGTGAGGGCACACACCTCACTCTGGAGACCACTGCTCTTAGTCATCAGAAGCCCTTCCATTGGTTGTTGTCCTTTGTGGTTGAAGAGGACCAAAATGACATGACTATGTTCGAGGCCAGTTATGATATGTCCTCTCTGGGCTGACCAGACCAATACGAGCTCAGAATGCTCTGCCACAGGTTGGACCCAAATTATCCTTATGAACATTTGGGGTGAACTTTGAGCATCTCATGTTTCTTCCGGGGCTAATTCAAGTCGGCTCTGCTCTTGGAGCACAGTACCTTCTCAGCGGTCCTGTGCCAGTGTCTCCCATATCTTACAATCAATTCTAAAATTCTTAAGAGACATTTTGAGAGTGTCCTTGTAATGCTTTTCTGATCCCCTTGTGAATGCTAGCCCTGTCAAAGAGAGGTCCCAACTGCCAACACAGAAATGTTCAGAAAGATTGTTGGGCTATTTTGGTCCAGAACTATCACTACCAGGTCTGTATCCCAAAGAGAGCAAAGAAAAAAAAAAAGGAAAAGACCAATATGTACAAAAATACTCATAGCAGATCTTTTTGCGGTGGCAAAGAACTGGAAAGTGAAGGAATACCCATCAATTGGGGAATGGCTGAACAAGTTGTGGTATATGTTACGGATTACTATTATGCTATAAGAAAAGATGAGCAGAGAATACTTTCAGAAAAACCTGGGAGAACATATAAACTGAAGCGAAGTGAAATGAGTAGAACGGACAACATTGTACGCAGAAACAGGGATATATAATGACCAACTGTGAATGACTTAGCTATTCTCAGCATTACAATGTTCCAAGACAATTCAAAGGACTTGTGATGAAAAATTATATCTACCTCCAGAGAAAGGACTGACTGAGGTGTGAATACAGATCAAAGCATACTTTGTTTTACTTTTTCTTTTTCTTGACTTTGGGGATGGTTTTTTGTCTATTCTCTTCTGCAATATAGTAAATATGGAAACATGTTTTGCATGACTGCACATGTATAATCTGTATCAAGTTGTTTGCATTCTCAAGAGAGGGAGGAGAGGAAGGGAAAGAATTTGAAACTAAAAAATTTAAACATGTTAAAAATTAATTTTAATATGCAATTAGAAAAAAAACCCAAATTTATAAAAGTGTTAGAAAATGTTTTGGTTTTGTTTTTCCAATTTTCCTTATATGCCCAATGTACATAGCACAGTATTAGGTGCTTAAAAATCTTTGTTGATTGATTGGGTTAAGAGAAGGTTCTTATGTGATTTTGAGCACCCAAATATGCCATAGTTTAAAGAAGATTAGATTTAGAGTCAGAAAATTTGAGTTTAAATTTGGGCTGCAAAAGTGATGCAATGGTTAGAGCACTGGGTTGGAAGTCAGGAATACCCAAGTTCATACTTGGTCTCTAACTCTTAATAACTGTGTTGCCCTGGGCAATTGACTTAACCTCTGTCTGCCTCAGTTGCCTTAACTATAAAATGTGAATAGTAACAGCACCTACCTCCCAGAGTTTTTGTGAAGATCAAATAAGATCATATTTGTAAAGCGCAATGTCTGACAATAGGGGATATATAAATGCTAGCTGGTATTGTTACTGCTTATGTGACCTTGGGCAACTCATATAACTTTATTGGAACTCAGTTTTCCCATCTGTAAAATGAGAAGATTGGATTAGATGACTTACTAAAATTCTTTCCAAAGACTGGATGCTCATCAATTGGGGAATGGCTGAATAAATTGTGGCATATTAGTGTAATGGAATATTGGTGTTCTATAAGAAATAATAAGCAGGCTAGTTTCAGAAAAGCCTGGAAAGATTTAAATGAACTGATGTCGAGTGAAGTAAGCAGAACCAATAGAACATTGTACATAGTAGCAACAAGAGTATGTGATGATCAACTGTGATAGACATGGCTTTTTTCAACAATGAGGTGATACAAGGCAATTCCAATAGAATCTGCATCCAGAGAGAAAACTATGGAGACTGAATATGGATCAAAGCATAGTGTTTTCACATTTTTTGTTGTTTGCTTGCTTGGTTTTTTTTCTTGTGGTTTTTCTATCTAATTTTTCTTGTGCAGCACAACAAATATAGAAATATCTTTAAAAGAATTATATATGTTTAACCTAAATTGGATTGCTTGCTGTCTAGGGTGTGGGGAAGAAGGGAAGAAGAAAAATGTGGGACACAAGGTTTTGCAAAGATGGATATTGAAAACTATTTTTGCCTGTATTTGGAAATATTAAAAGCTATAATTTTTTAAAATAATAATAAAATAAAATTCTCTCCACCTCTAAACATGACTTGCCAAGCTTTCAGTATTAAATCTATGAGCCTTTAAACCTTCTCTGGGCCTGTGTTTCCTCACCTATAATTTGAGAAGGTTGAACTAGATGACCTCTTTGACATTCTAGGCCCTTTATTTAATCATCATTATAATTTAACCCTCCCTGTTCTGCTTTAATTCAAGAAACATTAATTAGCATTTACTCTGTGCAAGACACTATGCCCAGAGATGGAGATTCAAACCAAAACCAAACACACACAATTCTTGTCCCTGAGAAGTTTATATAATACCATCATATGCTACATTATATATCATATGCTATAAGAGAAGCTATGAGCCCAGGGACACTTGGATATGTAAAGGGATGTCTGCTTTCAATGACGTGGGAACTTCCTCTAGAGAAGTCTATTACAGCACATCTAATACCTTCTCATGCTTACAACTACCCCATATCTTTTTCCTCCCATAGATCCCCACCAGGGACTCTACCTAGGTGAATGCCTTTCTCTGTGATTCATGACTTGATATTAGTACTAATTACTAATGGAGTATTCCAAACCCTGTTCTTTAGTTTCACTGTGACCTCCAATCCCCCTACCCCTCACTTCTTTTCCAGGTATCACCCCTTTGCTGATTATATGCTCCTTCCCCATCTTGACCCCTTGAACTGTTTACCAGTTCAATTCCATATTGTCTTCTTGAGTCCCTTGTGCCCTTATCCTATTGCCCATCTTGCCTTGCCAAGACTCAGCCGTGGATCACTCCCACCATCCACTGCTTTAGATCCTATACATATAGGTGTATGGATAGGTGTAGAAAAGTGTAGAAAATCATGAAACTGCAAAGTCTGCATCCATTACAAAAGTATTTTATACAACCTCACTGGTGCTAGGCAATCTTTTTTACATTTCTTTAATTCACTATCCCATTCTCCTCAGAGACTCATCGAAACTTTTTCATCCTTATTCAGACATCTTATGGCTCTCCCTCTCCCCACCCTCTCAGCTGAGGACTTTGTCTCATATTTTTCTGAAAAAATGGAGGGATATGCTGAAAGTTCCCTCTTCTCCCCTCCTCTTACATCTAGTTGCCTAGTACCACCATCTCCCCCTTCAGCCTTGTCTCACACAAAGAGATGGCCCTTCTCCATGCTAAGGCAAACATCTCTACATTCCACAGTATTGCCATTCAGTCAATTGACTAAACACCTACTGTGTGCTAGGTATCATTCCATTCCATCTTTTCCAAATTGATCTATCCCTTAACATTAATCTTCCCCTATCTACTGGCTCCTTCCCTACAGCCTACAAATGTCTCCCCCATCTTCCTCCAAAAATCCTCACTTGACTCATCCATTCTGATATCTATCCCATCTCCTCTCTTTTGTAGTTAACCTCCTTGAAGGAAAGACCTTCCACCACCATTTATAGCAGGGGACTCCACTTCCTTTCTTCTCACTCTCTTTTCAACTTTACAATCTGTTCTCAAATCTCATTCAACCAAAACTTCTCTCTCCAAAGTTACCAACCATGTTTTCTTTTCTTTTTTTTATTAAAACTTTTTATTTGCAAAACATATGTATGGGTAATTCTTCAACATTAACCCTTACAAAGCTTTCTGTTACAAATTTTCCCCCCTACTTCCCACTCCTCCCCTAGATGGCAGGATATCCACTACATGTTAATTATGTTAAAATACTTGACAAATCGAATATATCTATACATATCTCCACACTTATCATTGTTGTGCAAGAAAAAATCATATCTACAAGAAAGAAGAATCAGAAAAAGGAAATACAATGCAAGCAAACATCAATAGAGAGCATGAAAATGTTATGTTGTGGTCCACATCTCACATCCCTCTCTCTGGGTGTATATGGCTTTCTTCACTGAACAATTGGAACTGGTTTGAAACATTTCATTGTTGAAGAGAGCCATGTCCATCAGAATTGATCATCATATAGTATTGTTGTTGCCGTGTATAATGATTTCCTGGTTCTGCTCACTTCACTTAGCATCAGTTCATGCAAGTCTCTCTAGGCCTTTCTGAAATCATCTTTTTGGCTGTTTCTTACAGAACAATAATATTCCATAACATTCATATACCATAATTTATTCAGCCATTCTCTAATTGATGGGCATCCATTCAATTTCCAGTTTCTAGCCACTACAAAAAGGGCTGCCACAAACATTCTTGCACATGTGGGTCCATTTTCTTCCTTTTAAGATCTCTTTGGGATATAAGCCCAATAGAAATGCTGCTGGGTCAAAGGGTATGCACAGTTTGATAACTTTTTGAGCATAGTTCCAAATTGCTCTCCAGAATGGCTGGATCCGTTCACAGTTCCACCAACAATGCATCAGTGTCCCAGCCTTCCCACATCCCTTCCAACATTCACCATTAACTTTTCCTGTCATTTTAGCCAATCTGACAGGTGTGTAGTGGTACCTCAGAGTTGTCTTAATTTGCATTTCTCTGATCAATAGTGATTTGGAGCACCTTTTCCTATGACTACAAATAGTTTTAATTTCATCATCTGAAAATTGTCTGTTCACATCCTTTGACCATTTATCAATTGGAGAATGGCTTGAATTCTTATAAATATGAGACAATTCTCTATATATTTTAGAGATGAGACCTTTATCAGAACCCTTAAATGTAAAGATGATTTCCAATTTGATGCTTCCCTCCTAATCTTTTCTGCATTAGTTTTGTTTGTACAGAAACTTTTTAACTTAATATAATCAAAATTATCTATCTGGTGTTCAATTAAGAGTTCCAGTTCTTCTTTGGACACAAATTCCTTCGTTCTCCACAGGTCTCCACACAGAACTATCCTATGTTCATTTAATTTGCTTACAATATCACTCTTTATATCTAGATCATGAACCCATTTAGATCTTATCTTGGTATGTGGTGTTAGGTGTGGGTCAAGCCCTAATTTCTTCCACACTAGTTTCCAATTTTCCCAGCAGTTTTTGCTGAATAGTGAGTTCTTATCCCAAAAGTTGGAGTCTTTGGGTTTATCAAACACTAAATTGCTAAAGTTATTACCTAGATTGTCCTGATATCCTATCCTATGCCACTGATCGACTGCTCTATTTCTCAGCCAGTACCAAATGGTTTTGATGACCACTGCTTTATAATATAGTTTTAGATCTGGTATAACAAGGCCATCTTCATCTGCCTTTTTTTCATTAAATTCCCTTGAAATTGTTGACCTTTTGTTCTTCCAAATGAACTTTGCTACTATTTTTTCTAGATCTGTAAAATAATTTCTTGGGAGTTTGACCATGTTTTCAATGGCCTTTTTTTTTCAGTCCTCATTTTTCTTGAACTCTCTGCCACTTTTAACACTATCAATACTCTCTTCTCCTTGATAACCCCCTTTTTCTGGGTTTCTGTAACTGTCTTCTCCTGGTTCTCCTATCTTTCTGGTCTGGGACACATCTGCTAAAGGTACAAGTGTCTCTCTCCCAGGATTCTATCTTGGGCCCTCTTCTCTTCCTCTATACTATTTCCCTTGGTGCTCTCATAAGCTCCCATAGTTTCAGTTATCATCTTGACACTGATGATTCTTAGATCCTATCCAGCCCTAACCACAGTACTTACATCTCCAATTGCCTATCATACATTTCGAATTGAATATCCCCTAGATGTCTTAACCTCAGCATGTCCAAAACTGAGTCCTCACCATAACTTCCAAAATTCCCTTACTATCTAGGGTATAGCTTCTTAAACTCTGGGTCACGACTCACTTGGGGTCACATAACTGAATATGGGGGTTGTGAAAAATTTGGCAACAATAAAAGGTATCAAATATTACACGATTTAATTCTTTATGTAAAATAAACAAACACTCCATTTCATTAGTATACCAATTTGTTTTCATCTTTAATACATGGAAAAATTATATGTATGCTAAAGAATTATTTTAAAATAAATTTCTTTATGATTTATTTTCCATAAATGTTTGATTTGTATACCTATTTTATATACCTATATGCCTGGGGTGGAGTAAAAAATTGGGGGGCAAAAATATTTCAGAGTGGAAACATTTTAAGAAGCCCTGACCTGGGGCACCAACATCCTTTCAGTTATCCAGGTTGACAAATTGGTTGTCATCCTCATCACCTCACTCTTGCTCTCCCCACCCTGTCGAAAACTGTTAGTTTTACTTCTGCAACATCCTTCATATAAGCCCCTTTCTTCACTCCTGGACTATTGTAATGGCCTCTTCCTGCCTTATTTTCTCCAAGCTAGTCCTTTATCCTTTCAGCTAGCAGATTAATCTTTCTAAAGTGTAGATATAATCATGTCACCAATCACCCCATTCAGTAAGCTCCAGTGGCTCCAGAATGAAATAGAAAATCTTCTGTCTGGCATTCAAAGCCCTTTACAATCTGACCCCTTATCTTTCTAGTTTTCTTTTATTTTAATATCCCTCCACAAACTCTGATTTAAAATAACACCAGCCCCCTTGCTTTTATTCACTCTATCTCCTGACTCCAGACATTTTTACTGATTGTCCCCAGTGCCTGAAGTGCTCTCCCCTTTTCATCTCTACCTTCCTGCTTCCCTGGCTTATCCCATTATATATAAGAATGCTAATGCCTTCCCTCTGTTGATTAAATACAATTTATCCTATTGAGATGATGTTTAAATGGAGTTGTTTGCCTGGACTGGAAGGAAGCTCCTTGAGAACAGGGATTGTCTTTCTTTATTTTCCCAAAGTTTAACATAGTTTCTGGCATATAGTAGGCCCTTAATAAATCCCATATGAACTGATAAATGATGGATAATGGACAAGGCTGTCCAGTGTTTATCCCATATTTGATATTGTTGTTCAATCAGGCTCAACTCTTTGTTGAGTTTTTTTGGGCAGATGCTGAAGATCCATTCCCTTTTCCAGCTCATTTTACAGGGTTAATTTGTAACCCTGAGGTTACAGATTTGAATTTTGGAAGGTAAGTCTTGCTGATTCCAGGCCTGGGACTCATTTACTAGGACACCTAGCTGCAATTATCCCTTGATAGTTGGTTTGATTTTTGTTGATCGTCCTTTGTTCTCAAAGTACACCATGATATCAAGAAGCTGATGCCATGATATGCAAGTGAATTGGATTTAAGTGAGGGAGGGCTGTGCAAAGTCATCTGCCTCACTTTCTCTTCTAGGGCACTCTGGATTCAATAGCCAGATATAGGTCAGGGCAACTGAAGATGGCCCTGGATGCAATGGGAGACCTTGGCCTTTTTAAGTTCTTCAACAGGTCTCAGTTTGACTGAGACTGCACCCATTTAGTGATTTGTTGATTTCACTCATCTGAAGCTGCTCTCCCCCAATCACCAATGTTCTCTTAATTGCCAATCTTAATGACTTTTTCTCAATACTTATTCTTTATCTCTCTCCACCATGACAAGGTTGACTACTGTTTCCTTCCATGTACTTTCTCCTCTCTGGATTTTAATGGCACAGTTTATCTTTCTCCTACTTGTCTGACAGATTCTTCTTAATCTCTTTTACTGACTTGTCACCCTTGTCATACCCACTAACTGTGGGTATCCCTTAACACTGTCCAAAGCTTTTTTCTCTTTATACCCTCTCACTTGGTTACGGCATCAACTCCTATGAGTTCAATTACCACCTCCGCACAGATAATTCCCATATCTATGTATTTATCCCTAGTCTCAAATTCCAATTCCAAATCACAAATTGCTTTTTTGATTTTCTCAAATTGGATGTCCTACAAACATTTCAAACTCAGCACATACAAAGTAGAACTTCTCAATACTTGTATGACATTGGGCAAATCACAACCTTCCTCAGTCTCAGTTTCCTCAACTGTAAAATGGAAATAATAGCACCTCCCTAACAAGATCTTGTGGGAATAAAATGAGATAAGATATGCAAAGCACATATTAAAGTGGGGGGGAGGGGAGTGACCAGCCTGTTATTGTCAATGATGAATTGAGTAGAAGAGACTAATGGGTATCTTTTTTTTAATATGTTTTTTTCTTATGCAGAATGATAAAAAATACAAAAGAAATGCCCATGTTGAGGCAGCTAGGTGGCACAGTGGATAGAGCACCAACCTTGAAGCCAGGAGGACCTGAGTTCAAATTTGGTCTCAGACATGTAACATGCCCTAGCTGTGTGACCCTGGGCAAGTCATTTAACCTCAATTGCCTCAGCAAAAAAAAAAAAAAAAAATGCCCATGTTTAATCTATAATGGATTGTTTGCTATCTAAGGGAGGAAGGAGAATGGGGGGGGGAAACTTGGGACACCATGGTTTGCAAAGGTGAATGTTGAAAACTATCTTTGCATGTATTTTGAAAAATAAAAAGCTATTATAATTTTTAAAAAAGAAAAGAAAAGAAAACCTGAGTTTAAGATTCACTTTAAACACTTATTAGCTGTATGACCTTGGGCGAATTATTTAACACCTATTTGCCTCAATTTCCTCATCTATAAAAAAAATCATCTATAAAAATAATAGCACCTTACCTCCTAGGGCTGTGGTGAAGATTAAATGAAATAATCATTATTTGGGAAGGCAAGAGAGTAGTAGCTTTGGGGATGGGTAGGTGGGAGATGCAGTAAGGGAAGGCTTCCTAAAGAAGGTGAAGCTTAAGCTAACAAGCTAATATTGAAGGAAATGAGATTCTAAGAAACACAGGTAAGAAGGAGGAATATTGTAAGCACTTAGCATAGCCAGCGCAAAAAAGTCCCAGAGATAGGAAATGGCAAATCATTTGTAGGCTTGTAAGGCTAAACCAGTGAGTAAGTGGAAGAGAGTGAAATGCAATAAGGATGGGAAGGTAGGGTGGGGCCAGCCTGAACTTTAAATACTAAACAGGACATGGTTTATATAGTAATTTTTTTTCAGTCATAGCTGACTCTTCATGATTTATGCTTTTGAATTTATTGAAGATTTATTGAGTTCCATTATTTTTGATTCTCAATAACTCAGTGTTCAATAAATACAAAGACATAAATTACAAAAAATAAAAATAAAACATTCCAAATGGGGTCAGGTCCATTGATTGACTTTTCTATTTTTTTGTATTTGTTTTTTTTTTTATTTTAACTTCTTATTTTTCCAAATACGTGTAAAGATAAGTTTTCACCATTCTCTTTTCAAAACTTGTGTTCCAAATTTTTCTGCTTTCTCACTACCCCCTCCCATATTCAGCAAACAATACAATATAGGTTAAACATGTGCAGTTTTAAACATATTTCCATATTTGTCACACTGCACAAGAAAAATCAGATCAAAAGGTTAAAGGAAAAAACACAGGATTAAAAAAAAACACACACAAGCAAACAAACAAACAACAAAAGTGAAAATACTATGCTTTGATCCACATTCAGTCTTAATAGTGTTCTGTCTGGATACAGATGGTATTTTCCATCCCAAATCTATTGAAATTGGTTATTGTTGAAAAGAGCCATGTCCATAAGAGTTGATCATCACATAATCTTCTTGTTGCTATGTACAATGTTTCTTGGTTTTGCTCACTTTTGTTCTTGTACCCCTTAGTATTGTGCCTGATTATAGTAGGCATTTAATAAATGTTGTTATATGTAAGCATATATACATATGTTTACAAATACATACACATACATACTTTCTAAAGTAAGTATTGAATAGCTTGGGATCAACTTTTTGGGCCTTGAAACAAAATAACATAATAGCCCTGATCCCTTTGATCTCTTCCTCATGGGATCTCACAGCACATTTTCCCCTTCTCATACTCCAGTGTAGGATAAGGAACTGAATTTGAATCTGGCCTCAGACATTTATCTGAGTAACCCTGGACAAGACACTTAATTACTAACTGCCTCAGTTTCCTCATTGGTCAAATAGGGATAAAAATAGCACCTACCTCCCAGAGGCATTGTGAGGATTAAAATGAGATAATACACATAAAGCACTTTACAAACCTTTAAGTGCTACATAAATACTATTATTAGTAGTATTATTTAAAACATTTATAATAATACACATGCTTATATAATCATAATAGCATTTATGTATTAATTATATATTGTCACATGTTAACTTGTATATTAATATGCCATTATTAATTTGTATAATACTACTACCAATAATAATCATAACAACAATATGCTCTAGTAGGATCTGAGAAAACAAGGAATCATGAGACTGAAGACTCTAGGAGGGTCCAGAATCAAGAAGCCAAGGAGGCACAATGTCAACCTGGATTTTGCCCTTCATTGGTTCTATGAATCACACAGATTGATGAGGAAAGGAGAAGGGCAATTCTCTAAGAACCCAACCAATCATTCAATCAGCAAGTATTTATTAAGCACCTACTGTGTTCCAGACACTGTGGATCATAGGAACTTTGGACTGAGATAGAAGTGAAACAGGCCCCTGATGATAATCAGGGTACTTATGTTCTAAGAGGGAAAATTAGACTCTCATATTCCTATATGCAAAGAATATACAAAAACTCGGTGATCCTATGAGGAAGGCTTATTGCCCAGGGAGAACAAAGAAAAGCTTCCTCCAGAAAGTAGGGTGGGTGAACAATGTCTTGAAGCCAAGAACTCTAAGAGGTAGAGGGTGAGGAATGGAAACAAATAGGAAAGGATTGATTAAGCACTTATTGTATACCAAGCAAGTACTGTGTTAAAAACTAGAACTTTTCTCTGGCATGTCTCCCATGCTGGAATGCCCGATCTCTTCATCTCTGCCTCCTGACTTCCCTGGCTTCCCAACTAAAATCCCATCTTCTACAGGAAGCTTCTCTCCAACCCTTCCTAATTCTAGTACCTTTCCTTGGATCCAGATGGCACCCATGTGACCTCACTTATCCAACTCTTACTTGCCATGGCATCACCTCCCTAATGTCATGGTCCTCTTTGAGAACAAAGGACAAACAACTAGGGACTGAGGTACAAATAATTTCTTTTTGTTGTAAGTCAAACTTGTTACATATATTTATTGTCTTCTTAGACTAAGTTTTTTTTTAGGGGAATCTTTTAGAGAAGAAAGATGGGCCAAAAACTATGAAGATGCTTCCCTAAAGTATCCCAATCAGGAGCTTAAGCTGGAGAATTTGTAAATTGAGTCTGTATGGGTCAGTCCACAAGTCCAAGAAATTTTGTAAGAGATGACCCTGAAATTATTCTTGGTTCTCAGGTTACTTGGGAAATATTGATAGGAGGGTTACAAAGAAATATAAATATATGTATGTATGTCTATACATATTATACATATCTATGATATATATATATGTATATATACAGAAGTACACAGAAGAAACAAATATATGCCAAATTTAATCTATATCAGATTGCTTATTGTCTTAGAGAGGGGGGAGTTGAGGAGGGAGAAAAATTTGGAACACAAAGTCTTACAAAAATGAATGTCAAAAATTATCTTTGCATGTATTTGGAAAATAAAATACTATTGAAAGGGGAAAAAACACATGCCAAGACCTATGTGTGGGCTAATAAGGGAAAGATATTAGGGATTGAGGAGACCAGGAAGGATTCCTGAAAGAGATGGTGGGGCATTTAAACTGTGTTAAAGTAGGGCCCAAATTTCTTAAGAGTTATGTCAATCAAAAACAAGTTTTGTCAGTGTCTACCAACCTGAAAATATTTTGATTGTAGTCCTAACCACCATTTTCTTCTGTTTCCCCAAGGATTATCCTCATTAACTTCAGAGGGGCTTATGTGATGTGATGTGATGTGTTCTTTAACTCTGGCAACCCAGGGAACAGTGAAAAGTATGGAAAGGCCCTCCATCCTGTGTGACCCTCTAGGGTCATAGTGACAATGATAGAAAGGAAAGGAAAGGGATCTAAGAAGTACATGGTTCTTAGCCCAACTACAAACAAGAATTCTAAATGTGAGCTCCTTCTCCAGTGACCAACAAATAAACATGGTCCTGGGGGAACTGAATCTTGTCACCTTGGTTGGCATTCTTGCTATAAATGAAACCAGACAACTAAGGAAATTCACAGCTAAATGAAAGGCAGGCTCACAAACTCTCCTTGGAAAAAAAATAAAGAAGCTGGTTGGCAAACAGAAATATAATTTCATGAAATGTTTGGTCATCTCAAATTTCGATGCTCATGGTAACTATCTGCAAAAAAAGACTACCATGAGAATATTTGAAATTTAGATGCCAACATCTATTGTAGGGACATATTGTAGGACATAGAGAAATGCTATGAAGAAAGCAATTGCTATTCAGCCATTTTTCTGTCATGTCCAATTATTATTGATCCCCTCTGGGGTTTTCTTGGCAAAGACATTAGAGTGATTTGCCATTTCCTTCTTCAGTTCATTTTATGAATGAGAAAATAAGTGAGGTTTAAGTGACTTGTCCAGGGTCACACATCAGTGTTTGAGGCTAGATTTGTACCCAGGAAGATTGAGTCTTCCTAACTCCAATTTCAGCACACTATCCATTGCACCACCTGGCTGTCTTAGACCCTCCAAGTTAAATCATCATAAGCTTCAATACTAAGTAACTTTAATGCAAAGGTAGGGCATAGGACAGAATGATGAAAAATATGGTTTAGGAATAAGAAACAAAAGAGATTGAAAGACTACAAAATAGGCAAAATCCCAAAGCAATCTATCTTCCCAACACCAACAAAATTATGAAAACTTTTTTTTACCTACCCATAGTAAGCATAAAATTGCCAACAATGGGGGCAGCTAGGTGGCACAGTGGATAGAGCACCAGCCCTAAAATCAGGAGGACCTGAGTTCAAATCTAGTCTCAGACACTTAACACTTCCTAGCTGTGTATCCCTGGGCAAGTCACTTAACCCCAATTGCCTCAGGGGAAAAAATTTGCCAACAATGACATTAGTTATTCTGAAATATAAGAATTAGAAAGGACCTCAGTGGCCATCTACTTCAACCCATACATGGAAGGAACCCTTCACTGTAACATACCTAACATTAGGTTGCCCAGTTTCTTCCTGAAGCCCTCTGAAGGAGTGCAACCCACTACCTCTCATAGTAGCTCATTCCACTTTGGGATAGCTCTAATTGTTGGGAAGTTCTTGATACCAAACTTAAATTTGTCTTTTCATTGCCTCCCAGGGTTTTCTTTCTGTGGACCCCTGGAGTTAAACAGTCTCATCTTTTCCCCCACAGGACAGTCCTTCAAATACTTGAACACAGTTCTCATGTCACCCTCAGTCTTCTCTTACCCAGGCTAAATATCCCTGGTTCTGTCAGTTAAATTTCATGTGAGATTGCCTTCACCACACTAGTTCCTCTTCATTCTCCAGTTTGTTAATGTCCTTCCTAAACTATGACAACTAGAATGGAATACAATATTCCCGGTGGTCTGACCATGGAAGAATCAAAAACAATTCTCTCCTTATTCCTGAAAGTTTTGTTTTCTTTATGGCAATCCACAATTGCATTAGCTGGCTCCAGTTGAGCTTATAGGTCATTAACCCCCTCCCCCAAGATCTTTTTCTGATAGACTTTTTACTTGCTGTATTGTGAAATTGACTTTCTTTTTATTCCAAATGTAAGATATTAAGAGTTATTCCCACTAAATTTCATTGAATTAGGCTTAGCCCAATGTTATAATCAAGCAATGTTCAAACTACTTGGTTTCAGGACCCCTTTAAGCTCTAAAAATGATTGAGAACCCCACCTAAGGAGTGTTGGCATATGTCTATTGATGTTAGAAATTAAAATATAAGGGCAGCTAGGTGGTGCAATGGGTAGAGCACCAGCCCTAAAGTCAGGAGGAACTGAGTTCAAATCTGGCCTCAGACACTTTAACACTGCCTAGCTGTGTGATCTTGGGCAAGTCACTTAACCCCAATTGCCTCAGCAAAAAAAAAAAAGGAAATTAATTAAAATGTATTTGTATTATTATGAACATAGTTTTGACTTTATGTGTCCTCTGAAAGGATTTTGGACATCCCCAGGGGTCTCTGGATCCTTTGAGAACTGTTGCTCTTTACCTGTCAAGATCTTTTTTGGATCCTTTTCTGTCATCCATGTATGTGGTGTTACCATCCCCATTTTATACTTGTCATGTGACTAGAAAGGGCCTTAGGTGAAATTCAAACTCAGGCCCTTTGGATTCTTAAGTAGAGAACAATCAATTCCTCTATGCCAATAATTGCAACCTCTAAGGTTTGTGTCATCTTTTAATTTTATCAATAAAAATGATAAGCAATTGAAAACTAAGCATGGATTACTGGGGTACTCCCTAGTAAAGTTGTCATCAGGCCATTAATAGCTACTCTTTACTCAATCAGCTTTGATTCTGTCCAATGGAATTATGGTCTAGTCTCCACTAACTATCTTTTAGTCAAGAATTTCATGAATTACTTGATCAAATGATTTGTTGAGATCTAGATAAACTATTATCTTTAGCTCCCTCTGCACTTGGAATCAAGAAGACTCAGTTTCTTGAGTTTAAATCTGGCCTTAGACACTTACTAGTTGTGTAATTCTGGACAAGTCCTTCAATCCTGTTTGTCTCAGTTCCTCATCTGTAAAATGGGTTTGAGAAGGAAATGGCAAACCACTACAGTATCTTTGTCAAGAAAACCATAATAGAAGTTATGAAGAGTTAAACACAACTAAAAAACAATAGAACAATAACATCTCTTTATCTCCAAGTTTACTAACCCTACTTGAAAAGGAAATGAGGTTATCCCAGCAGGATTTATTTTTAATGTAGCCACAAAGCCTTCTTGCTATCACACTGCTTCCTTTTTTAGGTGTTGACTAAACATCACTACAAAGAGGCTTCAAGAATTCACCAGAGGAACTGAAACCAAGGTGACTGGTCTATAACCTGTTGATCCTCATTTCTTTTCTTTTCTTTTTTTTTTTTTTTTTTTGAAAGCTGGAACAACTTTTGCCCTTGTCCAATTTTGTGCTGCCACCCCTTTTCTCCACAATCTTTTGAATAACACTGATGATGGTTCAGCAATCTTATCTGCCATTTGTTTTAGTCCCCAAGCATATAATTCACCCAGACCAAGTGACTTCAATTCATCATGGGGCATCTGAGTACCTTCTCACTCTCTTATTTCTCATGTGTCTGGTTGGCCATATTTATTCTGCCATTTCCAAAGCAATGCAGAACTTTCATGGATAAGAAAAAAAGAACAAAATAAACTTTCCCTTCTTTGATTACATTTGCAGGAGTGTACAAGCAAGGAGTTTGTTTTATTCCCCAAATCAGTTGATATTATCACTATGATATGATCAGACAAAATAAGGAACCAAGATGGTAATATGCTAAAAACAAAGTACAAACATGAGTTTATGCCCTCTTCTTTTAAACAATCAATTAATCAACATTTATTAAGGGTTTACTATGTGCTAGGCACATGCTAGGAATACTGTCCTCAAGGAACAGTATTTGGGGGAGACAACTTGCAAACAAATATATACAAAGTTAGCTATGTACAAGATAAATAAAAAAAATAATTCACAGAGGGAAGCGCTAGAGTTAAGAGGAGTTACTATATGCTTTTGACAAAAGATGGGATTTCAGTTGAGACATAAACCAAATGTAAAAGAGTTTTCTCTGGTGAAATTAGCAAGGCAGTTTTCTACGGACACTGGTGTGTCCTTTTACAGGGCTTGCCTGCACTGTTTGGTGGAGTTATGAATTGACCCAATCATTCTGGAGAGCAGTTTGGAACTATACCCAAAGAGATATAAAATTGTGCATACTCTTTGACCAACCAATACCACTACTAGCTCCGTATCCCCCCAAAAAAAACAAAGAAAAAAGGAGGAGAACGGGGAAGCTAGGTGGCACAGTGGATAGAGCACCAGCCCTGAAGTCAGGAGGACCTAAGTTCAAATCTGATCTCAGGCACTTAACACTTTCTAGCTGTGTGACCCTGGGTAAGTCACTTAACCCCAATTGCCTCAAAAAAAAAATTAGAAAAAAGGAGGAGAACTATGTATACAAAAATATTTATAACAGTTCTTTTTGTGGTGACAAAGAATTGGAAATTGAGGAGATGCCCATCAATTGGGGAATGGCTGAACCAGTTGTGGTATATGACTGTGATGAAAAAGTATTGTGCTATAAGAAATGATGAGCAAACAGATTTCAGAAAAACCTGAAAAGGCTTACATGAACTGATGCACAGTGAAATAAATAGAACCAGAAGAACATTGTATATAGTAACAACAAATACAATATGATAATCAACTGTGAATGACTTAGCTATTCTCAGCAATACAGTGACCTAAGACAATTCTGAAAAATTCATGATGAAAAATGTTACCCACCTCCAGAGAAAGAGCTGATAGAATCTGAATGCAGATCAAAGCATGCTTTTTAAACTTTATTTTTTTGTTGTTTTTGTTTTCCTTTGCAACATGACTAATATGTAAGTGTTTTGCATTTCAACCCCTCTGTGGTGAACTTGTGGGAAGACTGGAATAAGAGTTGCATTGGATGGGCAAGCTTGGATGCATATTGTCTGTATGGTTAGAAGGAATGCCCATCTCAATCAAATACAGTCATTGCAGTTGTGATGTCCTTAAAGTGAATCTGAAAAGTGAAAGTACTTCCATTTGAATAGTCTTAGGAAAATTCTGAAGATCTCCTGGCAGGATAAGATACCATTCATTAAGGTCCTTTCTTGAACTAAACTGCCAAGCATTCAAACTCTACTGCAGAGAGCAAAACTCTGTTGGACTGGCCATATTGTTCAAATGCCAAATGTATACTCACCAAAAAGATTATTTTATGGAGAAATCACACGGGGTAGGTGCTCACAAAGTGGTTAGAAAATGTGATACAAGGACACTCTCAAGGTCTCTCCTAAGAACTTTAGAATTGATTGTATGCTATGACACTGGCACAGGACCACCCAGCATGGCATTCCCTCATCAGAGAAGATGTGCTCTATGAGCAAAACAGAATTAAATTGTCTCTGAAGAAACTGGAGATATGTAAGGCTGGAGAGTCTACCCTAAATGTTCATAGGGACTATTTGTATCTGACCTGTGATAGACCATTTGGAGCTCCCATAGGTCTGATCAGCCACAGTTGGACACACTGTAACTCAGCTCTAACATAGTAATGTTATTTTGGTCCTCTTCTAGAGCAAAGGACAACAACCAACTGATGTTCTTAAAGTAGCAGCAGATTAAGAGAACATTGTATATAGTAACAGCAAGATTATGTGATGATCAACTATGAGAGACTTAGCTTTTCTCAGAAATGCAGTGATCCAAGATAATTTCAGTAGACTTGGGATGGAAAATGCCTCCACATCCAAAGAGAGAACTATGGAAACTGGATGGGGATCAAAGCATAGGGTTTTCACATTTTTTTTTGCTTGTTTGCTTTTTCTTTCTCATTTTTTCCCTTTTTTGTCTGATTTTTCTTATACAACATGATAAATATGTTTAAGTATGTAAATATATGTACATATTTAGCCTATATCAGATTGCCTGCTGTTTGGGGAAGGGTAAGGGAAAGAGGGAGAAAAATTTGGTACACAAAATCTTTCAAAAATGAATACTGGAAACTATATGTGTTTTGAAAAAAATGAAATACTATCAAGAAATTTTTTTAAAGTAGCAACAGGATTTCAAAATTAAAAAATGAGGAAGAAGGAGGAGCTTCTTATCATAGAGAATAGTACAAAAAGCTGTGGGGTGGAAGGGCAGGGGAGGCACAAGTGGTCCAGTTTGACTATAATGTAGTGTATGAAAACATAAAGTAGGAAAAGTGATTGATGCTGGATGGAGGAGGGCCCCTGGTGCCAGGCAAAGGCATTTGGACTTTAATCAGTAGATAATAAAGAGAATCTACAGATTTTTTTTTGGAGTTGTTTAATTGCATGCTACTTCTTTTATTATTATTATTATTATTAAAACTTTTTATTTGCAAAACATATGTATGGGTAATTCTTCAACATTAACCCTTACAAAGCTTTCTGTTACAAATTTTTCCCCCCTACTCCCCACCCCTCCCCTAGATGGCAGGATATCCACTACATGTTAATTATGTTAAAGAGTCCACAGATTTCTGACTGGAAGTAAATGCTCAGATCTGTACTAACAATGATTGGTGTCTCAGAGCCAACAGGATAGTTGGGAGATGGAGACAGTTGAGGCAAAATATTTTAGGAAGCTATGGCTCCAGTCCAGGCAGATGGTAATGAAGGCCAGAGCCAGAGCTAGCCAGGAGATGCAATGTCAGCTGGAGAGCAGGGACTGTTTTGTTTTTTGTTTTTGTGTAGTGTCTGGCACAGGGTAGGAGCTCAATAGGTGTTGTTGATTGATTGATTGCCACTGTTGTAGCTGCAGGACAGAATTGAGCCCTCCCAGCCTTGTCTGGCCCCAGGCTCTACTTGAAGGGATCATCCATGTGTGGTGCCATCTGTTCTGTGTATAAGGCCAGTGCCTTTGAGTCTGGCTGCTGCTGCTTCCCGGAACCTGGTCTGTCTTTAGCCCTAAATTTAACAAGTATGCAGCCATTGGGAAATCAGAGCCATTGTTAGATTGCAGATGCCAGACTCCTGCTTCTCTCTCTTGGTTTTTTGCCCTTCTTTGGAGAGAGATAAATAGGCAAAGACAGAGAGATTGGGGGAGTAAAGGTAGAAACAGAGAGACAGAGACAGAGAGGAGAGAGAGACAGAGAAAACAGGAGAGACAGAGAAAGGAGAGAGAAAAAAGAACAGAGACAGAGACAGAAAGACAGAAAGAGGGCAGAGACAGAGAAGAGAGGAGAGAAAGAGAGAGAAAGACAAAAATGAGAGAGAAGGAAAAAAAGAAACTGAGTGAACGCAAAAGGGAAGAAATGAAGGAAGGAGAGAGAGGCTCAGTGTGATAGGGAAAAAAATGAAGACATAAACCCCCTAAAGAGACTGGGGCTGAGGGTGAAGTTGCCAATGTATAAAAAGAGCTGAGAGAGAAAAAGACAGATAATAAAAGAACTGAGATCACAGAGAAAGAGAATCACAAGGAGTTAAGATCACAAAGGAGAAATAGAAGGGGGCAAAAGGAGATAAAGACACAAGGGGATGATGGCAAAAGGCAGTGGACAGAAGACTGAAGGAGGAGAGGGAATGAAAGAAAAAGTGAGGGGGAAAGAGTCAGAGGCAAAGAGAAAGAAACCGAAGAAAGAAAAAAACAAGAAAACGATAGTGAAAGAGCTATGAGAATAGGAAAGGATAGAGATATACACAGATAAAAATCCAGAAGGATGGCAGAGATAATGGGGGACAGACTGAGTGATCAAAGAAAGGACATGGGGTTTGGGTAGAAGAGGATATTGTATTTTAATTGGGTCTTCCCATTTCCCAGCAGGATCAGTTCCTTTCCATCTTCAAGTGTTTTCTCCTTCTTTCAAGCTTTAATAAATGAATATATGTATGAAAAATGCATGCATGAATGGATAAATAAATAAGTGAATGGATGAATAGATAGATGGATGAATGAATGAATGAATGCCAGATCATTTAGGTGCTGAGAGAAATTTTTTTCAGGGAAACAAAGCTTTAAATGCCAGATTGAGAGCTAAGGACTTTCTCCTGGAGGTATTGAGAAAGGGTCTCCTGGAGGCATCACCTGGCCCTCACCCTGACCCAATTTCATAATAAAGAACCAGTACCCCTGCAAGTGAATAGATGGGAACACACACCAAAATAACACTGCTGCATTGTGTATGATCAGCAGTGAGAGATTCACTTTTCTCTCTTCCCATTTTTATTTCAGACCTTCTGGGTTAAGGAAGAGGGTCCAGAGCTCAGAGAATTCACTGATTCCTGCCTACTTAGTGCAAGCCAAAAACCAGCCTCAGGCTCTGTCCAGAAGAATTAGGTCAGTCAGCATTCTTCTGGACCTGAGCTGTTAACTCCACAAACCACAAGATGGCAGGCTAAGCATACAACTTCCAGCATAGGTGTGTGGCCAGGTAGGGACACACTGCTAGGAGAGATAGACATGTATTAAGTGTCTATTATGTGCCAGGCACTGTACTAAGCACTAGGGATACAAGAAAAAAGAAAGGCAAAAGACCCTGTTCTTGAGAACCTCAAAAATATAATGGGTTGGGGCAGCTAGGTGGCGCACCAGCCCTGAAGTTAGGAGGACCTGAGTTCAAATCTGGCCTCAGACACTTAACACTCCCTAGCTGTGTGACCCTGGGCAAGTCACTTAACCCCAATTGCCTTAGCAAAAATGAAAAATAAATAAAAAATATAATGGGTTAAAAGAAACCCATAAAGTGGGGATAAGGCAAGGAGGGGAAGAATAGGAATAAATAGACAGGGGATTACATAAGAAAGAACACTGAGTGGATAGAATATCAGTCCTGAAGTCAGGAGGACCTGAGTTCAGATTTGATCTCTGACACTTAATGCTTCCTAGCTGTGTGATCCTGGGCGAGTCACTTAACCCCAATTGCCTCAGGGGAAAAAAAAGAAAAGAAAAAAAAAAGAAAAAGAACACTAGATTCAGAATAATTACTTAGCCATCCTAGACCTCAGTTTCTTCATCTGTAAAATGAAGGGGTTGGATTAGATGGCCACTTCTGTCTCTTTAGAATTTAGAAAATATATGATTCTAGAATCAAGATACAAGGCTTTCAATTCCAATGACCTTGTGACGAAGAGAGCCATCTACGCCAGAGAATGAATTGTGGAGATTGAGTGTGGATTACAACATAGTATTTTCACTTTTTTGTTGTTGTTTGCTTTCATTTTGTTTTCTTTCTCATTTTTTTCTTTTTGATCTGACTTTTCTGATACAATGTGATAATTGTAGAAATATATTTAGAAGAATTGCACATGTTTAACATATATTGGATTACTTGTTATCTAAGCCGGGTAGGGAAAGGGAGAGAAAAATTTTGGAACATGTTTTGCAAGGGTCAGTGTTGAAAATTATCTATGCATGTATTTTGAAAATAAAAACTTTAATTAAAAAATTAAGGCTTTGTTATTTATTAGTTGTATGACTCTGGGCAGGTCACTTAATATTGCTGTTTCACCTCATCAGTATAACCCCTTTTTTTAATTAAAGATTTTTATTTTTCAAAACATGCATGGACAATTCTTTAACATTAGCCCTTGCAAGACCTTGTGTTCTAATTTTCCCTCCTTTCCCCCATGCCCTCCCTTAGATGGCAAGTAGTCCAGTATATGTTAAACATGGCAGAAATATATGTTAAATCCAATATATGCACAGTATAATCTTTTTAAGCTCTGACAGGTCTTTATCTCAAATTCCACTTGTATTGCTGAGCTGGTTCTACTGGAGAACTGGTGGCTTTTATGCTATGCTCTAAGGGTTCTAAAGGTATCTCAGAGATAATGGAGCTTTTTCTGTAATATTATGAGCTTGAACCCCCATTCTATGATTTCTCTAAAATTGATCACCAGTATCATTTAACCAATTAACAACACAGCTTTTTTAAAAGAGATTTACTGATAAGATAAAGCAAGAACAGAAATACAAACACTTCTCCCCAATACCCCAGAGCAAATTCTTTAATTATACTATCACAATCCATGGAGAAAATGGGCTCAACCTTAAAGTAGTTGTTAGAAAGCATTCATGCCACCAAGTTCACTTCTGAATTTAGTATAGCCAATGAACAGAATCATTCCCATGAACATAGGACCCAGCATCTCCGCTAAGGGGTCAACCCACTGCTGGGCTAGTCCCAGGTGTTCCTCAATGTTGTGCTGATGGACTAGCCCTTGGTTATCTGTAAACTCTAGCATGGATTCTAGTTTCTGGACATCTCATATCTCTCCCAGCCTTTAGAAGCTCATGAGGTTGAAGGGTTGGATGTCTCTAATATTCCTTCACCTAAGTCAAAAAAGAATGGACACAATAGGGATAGATTTTATGCCAACTCCATAAGGAATAGCAGACCACTAGTCCCAGCTTTCTCTTCCCACCCCACCCCCCACTCTCCCATAGCAATTCTTACCTCCTAGGGGAATGCAGTTAATTTAGAAAGATGTGAGTTGCCCCTGTGGACATCTTTTGTTAGCACTTCTAGCTAAGCATCCAATTCAAAAGGCACACAGTAAGTAGTCTAAAAATAGAATCTCTGCACATGTTCAGAAATTGGGGAGCAGGACCATTCTATTACCCATGCCCAGAAGCAGAATTATCCAGTTTCTGCATGGGAATGCCCCAGGCCAAAATAATAATAATGAAGGATTAGTATTTATATAGTGCCTTAGGATTTGCATGTACTTTACAAATATTGTCTCACTTGATCTTCACAAGAATCCTGTGAGATAGGAGTTATTATTTATTCTCATTTTACAGTTAAAGAAACTGAGGCATACAAAGATTGTTCATGGCTACATAGTTAGGAAGGATCTGAGACTGGAAGTCCAGCACTCCATCTATCACACCTGGCTAGCCACCAGGAAACTTTATCTGCTCAAAGGATTGGATGAGATTCCCATTGGCTAGTGACACACTACACTCCCCACACTGTTTGAAAACTTGCCATCCCCAGCAAATCAATTGGAGTGCATTTTGAACATGTTGTCCATGTTGCATGCCAATCCACAACAATCCCCAAGGGTTCCAAGAAGGCATAAGTCCCATCCTTTCATCTGTTTCCCTAATATCACACTAGAAAGAATCTCAAAATAGTCCATGTGGCACAGATAGCCATTCCCACATAAAAAGGTAAAAATCTCCACTTCTCTACTGCCATGCTGAATCAATAAGGAACATCTTAGAAAGTTTTCCAAAAGTTACTGCTTGCCTAGTACCGGATATTGTCCCTAACCTGGAGCTCAAAAAAGCAACAAAGAAAAAAATTTTTTAAACAATCCATTTTCCTAATTTCTAAGAAAATGGTTCTTATAGAGCTCCCTGGTCTATGTAGAGCTCTCCCAGAAGGGATTCAGAAACTGGGGTCTACAAGAGAGAATCCCAATCCATCATACCTCTACCTTAGGTAACTATCATTGATTGAAGTGGAGGGAAGGGATACTTTATTCTTTCCTTTCACTAAGGCTCTTGTCCTACCTCTCTCCCATTATAGACTCACACTCACATAGCAGATTTAATAATATCTAAATCCTCTGGATACTTGAAACAACAGAGAGCATCCATCGTTTTTCTACGATTCCTGAAACACATAGAGAATGGAAATGGAGATAGGAACAAAATCTCCAAATGGGTCTTTCCACATGGGTCTTTCCACGTTAAAATGTCATGTGTCAACCAGTTTTTTCTGTGGAATTTTGCCACTGCCTAAACAATCCAAGTGAAATCCCAGCCTCAACCAAGAATAGGACAAGAAGTCTCAGTTAGAGATTAAAGAAACAGGATCAGTTAAGCCTTGGACAAGTATGAGGCTCCTAAAAAGAGATTAAGCAATTGGGGTTGATTTTTCAGGCTTTCTAGGCCAGCAAGCAAACCTCATCCTGTGGACCTGCAGTCTTAAGGATCTGATAGTCAGACAAAGATTCTAGGTCAGTTTATAAGTAGATGAAAAATAAAATACTAGACATTAATATTTTAGAGAAGGAACAGAACACTTTTTTATTAAGCACCTACCATGTGGCAGGCAGGAGAACTAAATTTGAAAGGCAGCTAATTGGTGCAGTGGATAGCCTGGATCTGGTGTCAGAAAGGCTCACTTTCCTGAGTTCAAATGTGGCCCCAGACTCTTACTATATGAGTGACCCTAGGCAAGTCACTTAACTCTGTCTCAGTTCTCTCGTCTGTAAAATGATCTAGATAGGAAATGGCAAATCATTCTCTTATCTCTGTTTGTAAGAAAGAAAAGATTAAATTAGAGAATCTCTAAAGTCCCTTCTAGCTTTAAATATTATGATCCCAGATGAGCCCTGCTATATCAACTCCTTTTAGGTCTTGCTTCTTCCAAGATTCTCATTTCTACCCTCAGCTTCATCTCCTTCCAATTCAGTTCAATTCAACATCCAACTCACCTAAAACTTTTCAACTCTTGGATCTAGCCAAATTGTCCTATTTATTATTATTATACTACTTGTAGTACACCATGTGTATCTGATCTTAGCTCTAACCCTAACCAGTTCTAATTCTCACAGGCTACCTCCTTATGTCTTGTCCCTTCATCTCTACTTCTTTCAACCCCTTTTTTTCTTCACTGAAGTGCCACCTTCTTCAAGAGATCTTTCCCAATTGACCCAGTTGTAACTCTATGCCTCCAAATCACTGTTCATTGATTTTGAATGTATTCTGTATTTATTTGTCTGTGAATTTGTTTAAATAACTTGAGCAGTCACATGCCAATATTTTGTCTCAATTTCCATTTTGTCCTTTGGTTATAAAAGATCTAGGCAGTTTTCTTTTAAGATTTCTTGAAATATGATCTCTAAGTTATTACCTTGGCCATAGTGTTCAGGTAGTTACATAGTTCTTAAACTTTTTTTCTCTCAATATGTTTTCCAGGTCAGTTGTTTTTGCTGTGAAATATCCTACATTTTCATCTTTTTTTTTTAGTTTTTTTATTTTGTTTTAATATTTCTTGTTGCCTCACAGAATCATTGGTTTCTATTTATTCCATTCTAAATTTCAGGGAATTTGTTAGTTGGCCAAGGTTGTGCACCTTTTGTGCCAAACTGTTAATTTGTATTTTAATTCTTTCTTTCATGGCTCTCATTTGTTTCCCTCTAGCATTCTCATTTTATTGAGAAAAAAAATGTTTCTTATAAAGCCCCAGTCATCAAAAACATTTGGTACTGGCTAAGAAATAGAGTCAATCAGTGGAATAGGATAAGATCACAGGACAAAATAGGCAATAACTATAGCAATCTAGTGTTTGACAAACCCAAGACTCCAGCTTTTGGGATAAGAACTCACTATTTGACAAAAACTGCTGGGAAAATTGGAAACTAGTATGGAAGAAATTAGGGCTTGACCCACACTTAACACCACATACCAAGATAAGACCCAAATAGGTTCATGATTTAGATATAAAAAGTGATATTATAAGCAAATTAGAGGAACTTAGGATAGTTTACCTCTCAGACCTGTGGAGAAGGAAGGAATTTGTGTCCAAAGAAGAACTGGAACTCATAATTGAACACCAGATAGATAATTTTGATTATATTAAGTTAAAAAGTTTTTGTACAAACAAAACTAATGCAGACAAGATTAGGAGGGAAGCAACAAATTGGGAAATCATCTTTATATTTAAGGGTTCTGATAAAGGCCTCATTTCTAAAGTATATAGAGAATTGACTCAAATTTATAAGAATTCAAGCCATTCTCCAATAGATAAATGGTCAAAGGATATGAACAGACAATTTTCAGATGATGAAATTAAAACTATTCCTAGTCATATGAAAAAGTGCTCCAAATCACTATTGATCAGAGAAATGCAAATTAAGACAATTCTGAGATACCACATACACCTGTCAGATTGGCTAAGATGACAGGAAATGATAATGGCGAATATTGGAGAGGATGTGGGAAAACTGTGATACATTGGTGGAACTGTGAACAGATCCAACCATTCTGGAGAGCAATTTGGAACTAAGCTCAAAAAGCTATCAAACTGTGCATACCCTTTGACGCAGCAGTGTTTCTATTGGGCTTATATTCCAAAGAGATCTTAAAGGAAAGAAAGGGACCCATATGTGCAAAAAATGTTTGTGGCAGCTCTTTTTGTAGTGGCTAGAAACTGGAAACTGAATGGATGCCCATCAATTGGAGAATGGCTGAATAAATTATGGTATATGAATGTTATGGAATATTATTGTTCTGTAAAAAACGACCAACAAGATGATTTCAGAGAGGCCTGAAGAGACCTGCATGAACTGATGCTTAGTGAAATGAGCAGAACCAGGAGATCATTAAATACAGCAACAACAAGAATATATGATGATCAGTTCTGATGGACATAGCTCTCTTCAACAATGAGATGTTTCAAACCAGTTCCAATTGTTCAGTAAAGAAAGCTATATACACCCAGGGAGAGGCCTGTGGGATCTGAGTCTGGACCACAACATAGCATTTTCATGCTTTCTGTTGATGTTTGCTTGCATTTTGTTTTACTTCTCAGGTTTTTTTTTTCTTGTAGATCTGATTTTTCTTGTGCAGCAAGATAACTGTATAAATATGTATACATATATTGAATTTGTCATATATTTTAATATAGTTAACATGTATTGGACTATCTGCCATCTGGGGGAGAGAGTGGGAGAAGGAGGGGAAAATCTGGAACAGAAAGTTTTGCAAGGGTCAATATTGAAAAATTTCCCATGCATATGCTTTGCAAATAAAAAGCTTCAGTTAAAAAAAAAAAAGAAAAAGAAAAGAGGAAAAAATGTTTCTTTATCATGCTTCATTATCTCTTCCAGGAATTCTAGTTGAATATGTGCCCAGGCTATGTTTTTTTGTTTTTTGTTTTTTGTTTTTTTTTCTGAGGCTTTGCTTATAGGTGTTTTAGAGTCATTTTCTTCTTCTGTGTTTGTGTCATGAGTGTCCCTGTCACCAAAATGGCTTTTTATTGTAGGACTTGTTTGTTTGCTCATTCTTCTAACCTATTTCCTAAATCCAAATTTGATGTTAGATTGAAAAGTGCAGCACTTCTGAAGAAAAGTTCTGGGCTTGTCCTAATGCTATTTTCTTGGGGTATTATTGTGTTATTCCAGGATCTGAAGAACAGCTCAAACTCGGAGCTTTCAGTACTCCCCAAGTTGTCTGATCCAGAGAAAAGACTGATTGCTGTCCTTGTGGTCTAAATTCTGCAAGTTCCTGGCCTGAGCAATAATAAAATGCTACTGGACTCAACCACTGGCAGTCAGCTGGGAAGTTCTGTTATTTCAGAGCAAGGAAATTACACGCTCCACTTCGGTCTGAGATTTCTGTTTATTCCTCTGCTGGCTAGGTTAGAAGCTAGAACTGAGACCCTGTTTCACTGTAGGTGAGGGTGTCTGAGGGTCTGAGCCACACTACTGCTTGCTTCTGAGCTTTCTTTTTTCTAGGTACATGGCTTAGGTTCTAAGACTGCTCCTTATCCCAGAGCGCTACCTCTGGTGCAGGTGCTTCTTTAATCCATTTTAGACCTGTGACCCTGAACTTGACAGTGACAAACCTGCCAGTTGGCACCTGTTCCCACACCCTGAAATGAGTGCTCAGTTGTGGGTCTGGGGGTGCTAATGGTGCTGAAAGCTATGAATCTGGTACTGTTCTGAGAGCTATTCTTGCCCTGATTTTCAGTCTCTCCCTACGCTGGAGTGTTCTGAATGGTTTGTTCCTGGCCAGATCTAATCTCCAGTGTTCCCACAGCCCACTTATCTATCTTCTAATGCTAATTTGGACTGGGGGAAAAAAAAGAAATGGTATATACTGTGATTTTTTCCCCTTAGATTTCCCAATTAGGATTCATTCTAGTATATATGTTCCCCCTGAGGCAATTGAGGTTAAGTGACTTGTCCAGGGTCACACAGCTAGGGAATGTTAAGTGTCTGAGACCAAATTTGAACTCAGGTCCTGCTGACTTCAGGGCAGGTGCTCTACCTACTGAGCCACCCAGCTGCCCCCATTCTAGTATATTTTCTAGATGTTTGAAGGACTTTGGTAGGAAAGGGTGGGAGGGTGATGGGGAAGGGAACTTCATATATACTTCTTCTATACTCTGCTATTTTGACTTTGCATCTTCTAGTGACTTATTACTGGGAAACGCTGGTTGGGGCTTAAGAGTTACAGTGGTAGAAGCTGCCACCCTTAGCTAGAGTAATTATTAACCAATTATTGCTAAGTTGAGGGAGTAGACTAGAGAGGGTATTTTATGGTAAAATATATGTCTGACTCAGGGAGGGTCCATAGAGCACAGAATATTTTTTTTAATTAATTAATTTATTTATTTATTTGCATAACATATGTGTGGGTAATTCTTCAACAATAACCCTTACATAGCTTTCCATTACAAATTTTTCCCCCCAACTCCCCACCCCTCCCCTAGATGGCAGGATATCCACTACATGTTAATTATGTTAAAATATTGGCATATCGAATATATGTATACATATTTCCAAACTTATCATTGTTGTGCAAGAAAAATCTTATCTACACAAACGATATATCAGATAAAGGAAACACAATGTAAGCAAACATCAATCAAGGAGTATGAGAATGTTATGTTGTGGTCCACATTTCACATCCCTCTCTCTGGGTGTATATGGCTTTCTTCAGTGAACAATTGGAGGTGGTTTGAAACATTTCATTGTTGAAGAGAGCCATGTCCGTCAGAATTGATCGTCATATAGTACTGTTGTTGCCGTGTATAATGATCTCCTGGTTCTGCTCATTTCACTCAGCATCAGTTCATGCAAGTCTCTCCAGGCCTCTCTGAAATCATCTTGCTGGTCGTTTCTTACAGAGCAATAATATTCTATAATATTCATATACCATAATTTATTCAGCCATTCTCCAATTGAAGGGCATCCATTCAATTTTCAGTTTCTAGCCACCACAAAAAGGGCTGCCACAAACATTCTTGCACATGTGGGGCCCTTTCCTTCCTTTATGATTTCTTTGGGATATAAGCCCAATAGAAATGC
>JAJPUD010001261.1:194907-206200 GCA_023553655.1 Myrmecobius fasciatus | reverse complement strand
CCCCTCCAACATTCATCATTAACTTTTCCTGTCATTTTAGCCAATCTGACAGGTGTGAAGTGGTACCTCAGGGTTGTCTTGATTTGCATTTCTCTGATCAATAGTGATTTGGAGCACCTTTTCATATGACTATAAATAGTTTTAATTTCATCCTCTGAAAATAACAAAAACATTTTAAAAAAAGGATTACTAAGGGCAGAACCAGGAAAACTTTGTACAAAGTAACAATACTGTATGGTGATCAGCCATGATAGACTTAGCTCTTCCAAGTGATCCAAGAAAATTGCAATAAATTTTGGATCATAATGCTATCCACATCCAGAGAGAAAACTACAGAGGCTAAATAAAGATTAAGCATACTATTTTTGCTTTTTTTCCCTTTCTCATGCTATTTCCCTTTTGCTCTGATTTTTCTTTCACAACTTGACTAATTTTGGAAATATATTTACAATGATTGTACATGTATAACAATATCAGATTGTTTACTGTCTTGAGGAAGGTGGAGATAAGGGAAGAAAGGAGAAAAAAATCTGAACCAAAATCTTACAAAAATGAATGTTGAAAACTATCTTTACATGTAACTGGAAAAAAATACTATTAAGTAATAAAAATTAATTTGATAGTTAAGAAAAAAAAAGGAATACTAAACAGAAATATAAGCTTTGAGATCCTATATCCTAAGAAACAATTACAATGGAATAATCATGTTAACTATCACTTGGGTTTCCTCCATTGCAAATTCACAGAATTCTAGAATCTCAGAACTTCAAGAAAAACCAGGATGGTAAAGTAGAAAAAGTATTGACCTGAGATTGGAATCCTGGTCCCAAGACTGTTTATCAACTCTGTGACTTTATGCAAATTGCTAAAACTCTCTCTGAGCCTTTGTTTGCCCAGCTATAAAATGAGGAGCTCTAAAGGACTTTGAAGACTTCTTCCAATTCCAATCCCACGACTTAGTCCAACCTCTACCCAAAGCCTGACTCCATGTACACTAACAACCAGCAAGTGGTTGTCCAATTTCATTCGTCCCTTGATTACACTCTCTTACCATTCATGTCTTTTGAAACCTTAGCCTGGGCCTATAGGCTTCTCTATTCCTTTTTTAAAACAGTATTTTATTTTTCCAAATACATGTAAAGATAGTTTTTAATATTCATTTTCATAAAACTTTGTATTCCAAATTTTTCTACTCCCTCTCTTACTTCCCGCCTCCCCAAGATAGCAAGCAATCTGATATAGGTTAAATATATGCAATTCTTTTAAATATATTTCCATATTTGTCATGCTGTGCAAAAAAAATCAGATCAAAAGGGCAAAAAATAAAGCAAACAAACACAATAACAAAAAGGTGAAAACACTAAGCTTTGGTTTACATTCAGTATCCATAGATCTCTCTCGGGATGTCTTTGGCACTTTCCAACTTCTCTATTCCTATTCTCATTTAATCTGTTGATTGAAATCATGCAACTGTTGACTAGGTCCACTAAAATATCCTATTATATATAATATCATCTGGGGTTCAGTCCTCTTATTCTTCTCTAATGGACCCTCTGTGATACTTTTGGCAATAACTGCTCCTTAGGAGAAAGATTTCATGAGGAAGAAGGTGGAGTGAAGCCAGGAAGCTACTCAGGCTTTCCTAGTTTCCCTCAAAAATCACATGAAACTAAGCCTCTGAACCAAGTCTGATGGGATGAAACCACTCTCCAGCTCAAGAGAGATTAGAAGGACTTCAAGAAAGAAAGATTAGAAAGGAGGAATGAAAGGAGTGTTCAGCTCAGCTCAGATGGTGTCTGGGAAAGCCAGTGAGAGGGTCTTAATCACAGCAGATCAGCAATCCAGACCCTTGGAATTGGCTCAGTAGCAGAGCAGATCATTGAGGCAGCCTCCAGTCCCAGCCTAGAAGGCAAATTGCCAACTTGGAAAACCTGGCTGTTGCCTGGAGAAAGCAGGTAGGGTTGTCTCCTGCTGTGAGCAAGACGCCAAAGGAAGGAATAAGGATGGAAGGAAGGAAAGAAGGAAGGAAGGAAGGAAGGAAGGAAGAAGGAAGGAAGGAAGGAAGGAAGGAAGGAAGGAAGGAAGGAAGGAAGGAAGGAAGGAAGGAAGGAAGGAAGGAAGGAAGGAAGGAAGGAAGGAAGGAAGGAAGAAGAAGAGAAAAAGGGAGAAAGAAAGAAAGGGAGGAAGAAAGAAGGGAGGGAGGGAAGAAAGAAGGAAGGGAGGGAGGGAAGAAGGAAGGAAGGAAGGGAAGGGAAGAGAAGGAGGAAGGGATGGAGGGAAGGAGGAAGGAAGGAAAAGAGGGAGGGAGGAAGGAGGGAAGGAAGAAGGAAGGAGAAAAATGAGCAAGAAACAGAAAAGAGTCTTAACCATAGGAAGCTACTATGATGACAAGGAAGACCAAAACACCAATTCAGAAGAGGTCATAATACCCACATGGAAAATCTCTAAGAGTGATATAAACTGGTCTCAAGCCCAAAAAATCTTCTTGGAAGCACTCATAAAGGATTTGAAAAGGCAAATAAGAGAGATAGAAGAAAAATTGGGGACAAAAACGATAGGTATGCAAGAGAGAGTCAAAAGATTGGAAAAGGAAGGAGAAAAATCCACTGAAGAAATCAATTCCTTAAAAAACACAATTGGCCAAATGCAAAAAAAAAAATCCACTGAATAAAAACAACACCTTGAAAAATAGAATTGATCAAATGAAAAAAGATATAAAAGCTAACTGAAGAAAATCATACATGATAAATTAGAATTGGGCAAATGGAAGCTAATGACTCTATGAGACATCAAGAATCAGGCAAACAAATAAAAAAATGAAAAAAGTGGAAGAAGATGTAAAAATCACAAAAACTGTTCCTCTTTCTTTCACCTCCATCACCCTGTCCTCCATTCTATCATCTCTTTCTCAGCAAAAGACTTTGCCTCCTGTTTCACAGAGAAAATTGAAGCCAGCTGTCATGAGCACCTTCCTCTTGACTTACTAACTTTTGAATCCTTTAGCTCCATTTCCTAGTATCTTCACTCATGTTCCACTCTCTAAGAAATAGTCTGTGATTCAACTAACATTTTAAGTACCTATTTTAAGTACTTATTATATGTTGGGACCTGTACTGAATGTATAAAGAAAGATAAAGCAATCCTAGTTCTCAAGAAGATCTCAATTTAACATTAAGACAACTATGTATAAACAAGTTATAAAGAGGATAAATTGAAGATACTCAACAAAGGCAAGGTAGTAGCAGTAAGGGAAATCAGGAAAGGCTTCTTATAGAACATGAGATGTTGGGACTGCAAAGAAGCCAAGAAAGTTAGGAGGCAGAGATGAGCAGGAAGTTCATTCCAGACATAGAGAACAGTCAGTAAAAAGAAAAAAAAAGTTAGGAGATGGAGTGTTTTATGCAAGGAAGCCTATGTCACTGGTATTCCTTATCCTTGCCAAAATCAACTTTTCTAATTGTCTCCTTGTCCCCATTCCCATCACCTCTGATAGCTTTCTGCTTAGATCATTCACTCTGTTGGTCATATCTTTAATCTAGTGATCTGTGGTTGGCCCTATGGCACTTAATATTTTTATCAATGAGTTGACTAGAGCGTGTCAAATTTGAAGATGGTCCAAAGCTAAGAATAGCTAGTATTGGATGTCAGCTAGGATCCCCAAATACTTTGAGAGGCTATGAATGTTGACCTGAATCTACCAAAAAAAAAACATTATATAGATAATATAGATAAAATAGATAAATAAAAATAAAAAAAGCAAAATCACAAGTTCAAGATGGAAGACACATCGCCCATGTACCTGGCACATGATAGATACCTAATAAATACTTATTTACAAGACTTAACCTGAAGGAGAAGCCATTTATCTGAAAGGGATGTGAAAATTTTAAGGAAGTACAGACTCAATATGGATCACCAGTGTAATCTGTCTGCCAAGAAAGTGAGTGTAATATCCGAGTCTGTTAAGAGAAACATGGTAACCATAGGTAGGGAGCTGATAGTTAAGTTGTTTTGCTCTGCTCAGACTACTGGCAGCACAACGGTCAGTTCTATGTGCCACAATTTAGAAAGAACATTGCTAAGCTGTAGAGTATCCATAGAAAAACAATCAAAATAGTGGTACGTCTCATGCCATATGAGGACAGACTGGAAGAACTAGAGATGTTTAGTTTGGGAAGAGAACATGATGGCTCTCTCTCTTTCTAGAGGCAGCAGGTAGCACAGTAAATAAATAGTTCTGGGCCTGGAGTCAGGAAGAGCTGGCTTCAAATCTCATTCACTTACTAGTTGTGTAATCCTGGGCAATCCACCTAACTACTGTTTGCCTATAAAAGAAATAAGCACCCACCTCCCAGAATGTGAAGGTCAAAGGCGATCATATTTATAAAAACACTCAGCATATATATATATACATATATATAAACATGTATATTATATATATGTATATTATAAAAAAACACTTGCATTTGTATGCATTGTATGCAGTAGATATTCAATACATGCTTCTTCCCCTTCCAAACCATTAGAGTTTTGACTGCTTAGTGAATAAACAGGAACAGAGTCAATCAAAGTGGCCCAGGACAAAGCTTCTAGTCTCATCACTCAAAACTGAAGTACTCAGGGGCAGCTAGGTGACACAATGGTTAGAGTCCTAGCCCTGAAGTCAGGAGGACCTGAGTTCAAATGGGACCTCAGACACTTAATACTTCCTAGCTGTGTAACTCTGAGCAAGACATTTAACCCCAATTGCCTTCAAAACAACAACAAAAAACCAAACTGCTCTCCTCCAAGTGACCATGAGTGTTTAGTCGCTCAATCCAAGGACCTTTTCTCAGTTCCCAGTCTTCTTAACATTGTTAGAGATGCTATTTTTGACACTATTAACAAGCCTATACTCTACAATTTCCATGACACTCTCCCAGTTCTCTTCCTACATTTCTGGCTGCTCTTTGTTATTTTTCTCCACCAGATCATCTATGTCCTATTCTGTCTCCAATTGTGGATGTACCTCCAAGCTCTGTCCTGAGCCCCTGGGTAATTTCATCAGCTCCTATGAATTCAATGATTATCCCTATTCAAACAATTCTCAGATTCATTTATCTAGTCCTAGTCTCTTTTCTGAGCTCTGGTCCCATGTCATCAACCAGACTTTTCCAGCTGAAGTTTCAAACAAAACATGTCCAGAACAGAACTCATTATCTTTCCCCAAAATTCTCTATATCCCCCCCCGATTTCTCTATCTCCATTAAGAGTATCACCATCCATTTAGTCACACAGGTTCACAACTTCAAATTCATCCCTAACTCTTCTTCACTCTGGATTCAGTGAATTACCAAATCTTGTTGATTCTGTCATCACAATATCTCTTTCATCCAATACCACTTAGACTATTATAATTTTTATATAATAAAAATGTTCTACTTCATATTTTGTAATGCTCTCTGTATTTGGGGGGTTCTAAAATTTTCCCTTATCTATAGATCTGATAAATAAATAATTCCATGCTCTCCTAATTTGCTTAAGAAATCATGCTTTAAATATTGAATTTAATATATAGATTTTGCCATGTTTAACATATATTGGATTACTTGCCATCTAGGGGAGGGAGTGGGGGGAAGAGAGGAAAAATTGGAACACAAGGTTTTGCAAGGTTTAATGTTGAAATGCATATGTTTTGAAAATTAAAAAAAAACTAGGGGATGTGGGAAGGCTGGGACACTGATGCATTGTTGGTGGAGCTGTGAACGGATATGCTCAAAAAGTTATCAAACTATGCATACCCTTTGACCCAGCAGAATTTCTATTGGGCTTATATCCCAAAGAAATCATAAAGGAAGGAAAGGGCCCCACATGTGCAAGAATGTTTGTGGCAGCCCTTTTTGTAGTGGCTAGAATCTGGAAACTGAATAGATGCCCTTCAATTGGAGAATGGCTGAACAAATTATGGTATATGAATGTTATGGAATATTATTATAAGAAATGATCAGCAGGATGATTTCAGAGAGGCCTGGAGAGACTTACATGAACTGATGCTGAGTGAAATGAGCAGAACCAGGAGATCATTATACACGGCAACAACAGTACTATATGACGATCAATTCTGATGGACATGGCTCTCTTCAACAATGAAATGTTTCAAACCACTTCCAATTGTTCAGTGAAGAAAGCCATATACACCCAGAGAGAGGGATGTGAAATGTGGACCACAACATAACATTTTCATGCTCTCTATGGATGTTTGCTTGCATTGTGTTTCCTTTCTCTGATATGTCTTTCATGTAGATACGATTTTTCTTGCACAACAATAAGTTTGGAAATATGTATACATATATTTGATTTGTCAAGTATTTTGACATAATTAACATGTAGTGGATATCCTGCCATCTAGGGGAGGGGTGGGGAGTAGGGGGGAAAAATCTGTAACAGAAAGATATGTAAGGGTTAATGTTGAAGAATTACCCATACATATGTTTTGAAAATAAAAGAAAAGAAAGAAAGAAAATTTTAAAAAGCTTTACTAAAAATAAAGAAAGAAAGAAATCATGGTTTATGTATAAACCATGTACTCATTTGGACCTTATCTTGGTATATGGTGTGAAATATATTTTTATTTCTGCCATACTGATTTCCAGTTTTCCCAGCAGTTTTTGTCAAATAATGAATTTTGTTCCAAAAATTTAGATTTGGGAGTTTATCATACACTAGATTTCTATGGTCATTTACTATAATATAAAGTGTGACTAATTATTCCATTGATCTACTACTCTATTCCTTTTTTTGATAATTGATAATTTTTGATAATTACCACTACATAATAGAATTTGAGATCTAGTATGACTATATTGCCTTCTTTCACATTTTTTCTTTCATTGATTCCCTTGATATCCTTGATCTTTTGTTCTTCCAGATTAATTAAATTACTGCAATCACCACCTGGTTGATCTTCCTTTCTCAATTATCTTCCCTCTCTAGTCCAGTGAAATAATCAATGAGGATCAAGTGAGATAATATTTATAAATTACTTAGCACAGTACCTGGTACATAGTAAATACTTAAAAACTGCTTATTTTCTCCCTTATCTCTCCCCTTCAGAACACAGCTGTCAAAGTACAGTAATATTACTAACATACACGTCTGGCCATTTCACTCTCCACTTAGAAACCTCCAATTTCTGCTTAGGATAAAATACAAACTCCTCTGGTCAGCATTCAAAATTTATCCCTAATCTGTGTTTCCAGGTTTACTTATTCTGTTTTCTTTCATGAACTCCATCTTCTGTCCATAATGAGTCTGCATACAACATTCCACCTCCATCTCTCAAGCTCTGGAAAATCATGTCATATTTGTTTGTTGGCTTGTATCTTTTCCCACAGAGCTTTGTACTGCAGCTGCTCTTGCTGCCAATCAAACAAAAACCACTAGGACATAGAACAGTGGTCCCCTGATACATCATTGCTTCTACAAACTTTGGAGGAAACTTCATGCTCTCTACTGTACTTTTTAAAGCAAATAGCCTGTTCCTTTTGGCCCACAGATCATGTCTCTTCTTGGATATCGCCATGGATCCCTGCAATAGGAGTTCTGCAGAATCTACACTGGTTTTCTCTGGCTGGTAATGCTTACGGAACTCAGAGTTGGCTAGCTTTGTTTCTCATTTCTGGTTGATAGCCTCTAACATAGCACTTGACAGAATATAAACTGGTAAATTGTTCCAGCCATATTTGGAATGAAAGGCCATATACAGAGTAACAGAACTTATCAGTTACTGCTAATTCTAGAGCCAAAAAAAATCTCATTTGTTATAGATAGTAAATCTTACTATCATTGAGTTCTCTGTTGACAATACCACTGGTTCCTGATGGCCATGATTTTTCTGGCATAAAACCTCCCCCAAAGCCCTCTAAGCCGGTATCAGTAGATAAGATAAAGGGCTTGCTTGCATCTGCAAAGTCAATATATAATGGATATGTTGGAAACTGAGTGGATACCCATCAGTTGGAGAATGGCTGAATAAGTTATAATATATGAATGTTATGAAATATTATTGTTCTATAAGAAACAATCAGCAGGATGATTTCAGAAACTGAAGCAACTTAATGCTAAGAATGCTAAGAAACTTAGCATCATGAACTGATGCTAAATGAAATGAGCAGAACCAGGAGATCATTATACACAACAACAAGATTATATGATGACCAATTCTGATGGCCATGAGTCTTTTCAACAATGATATGATTCAGGTTAGTTCCAATAGACTTGTGATGGAGAGAGCCATCTGCATCCAGAGAGAGGAGTATGGGAACTGAGTGTGGATCACAACATGGCATTTTCACTCTTTTGGTTGTGATTTGCTTGAATTTTATTTTCTTTCTCATTTTTTTTTTACTTTTTGATCTGATTTTTCTTGTGCAACAAGATAATTGTATAAATTTTTAAAAATCAGCTTATATAATGAGTATGTGCTCAGGTAAGAGCACTTGCTTTTGACACTAAGAGTAGATGGGTTAACTACTCAGAGTGCTGTAGTTGAACATGCCACCAGATGGTGATTCAAACCCTGAGCTTTCAGCTTCACTAACTATGCAGTAATAAACAGAAGGTGAGCATGCATGAATAAAATAGAGTTTTTTCCCCCTTTACAATGCCTCCCTGATGTTTTATCTAGTATGAAGGCATATGTAATCTCATCAAAATTTATAATTCACTTGGTTCATGTTTGGACCAATAATAATAATGTGATTGAGTCATTTTAGTCATGTCAGACTTTTTATGATCCCATTTGGGGTTTTCTTGGCAAAGATACTGGGAATGGTTTGTCATTTGCTTTTCCGGCTCATTTTACAGAGGAGGAAACTGAGGCAGACAGGGTTAATTGACTTGAATTCAGGAAGGTGAGTCTTCCTGACTCCAGGTCTGGCATTCTATCCGCTGTACCACCTTACTGCTACAATAATAATAATTTTTAAAAATAATATAATAAATAAATAAAAACATATGATATAATAATAATATAATAAAATATCATGTGTTTTTGTGTTTATTTTTATGGTGGTTTTCTACATAATAATATTTTTATTGCTTTCTGAATTAATCTTTGCTATAGAGAGTTGTTCTGCTTAGAGGTGCTCTGTTTTACAATTATTATCTTATTTGATCCTTACAACAATCTTGGGAGGCAGGTGTAATTATTATCTTCATTTTATAAATGAGGAAATTGAAGTTAAGTGACTTAGCAAAGTCACACAGATAGTAAATGTCTGAGATTACATCTGAATTCAGATCTTCCCAATTCTAAGCTCAGTGTTCCATCTAATGGGCAATCAAGCTGCATATCTAGGATTTTGGAGTCTTTCCCAACTTTGTGTAGCCTTAATTATCCACACACATATGGGTATATTTATACTTATATATGCATAGTGCATTGTACATATCTGTCTGTAGCACTCATTGTGTGATAAACATAAGTGTATACAATACATGTGTGACAATGTATGTACATATAATGCATATACATGTATATACATATATATATAAAGATGTATGTTTATTTATTTTTGTAGGGAGTTTCTCCTATCCACAGGAATCCCCCTGCTTACCTTTGAATTGTTGTTGGTCCTTCTTTCTTAAACAGCACCAAGGCAGCAGGAAGATGTTGTCATTATTTACAAGTGAATTGGATTTAAGATTACTGAAGGCTCTTCCACTCACCAGCCTCACTTTCCCTTCCCTTGCACTTGAGGGCCCTGGAATAGCTATAAGACTGCTTAATGCTGAATCTGCAGAAGGACATAGAAAGAATGGTTAGATAGCTCAGTGGATGGAGCTCTGGGCCTGGACTCAGGAAAAACTGAGTTCAAATTCTGGAGAAACTGAGGCAAGACAGAGATTGGTTTTTAATATTTTAATTGTGGAGAGTTTAGACTAGCCAGTCGAATGGGACTAAGGTCCAAAAATCATCCGACCCTCAGCAACTGAGTCAGGGAACGTTTAAAGGGTCTTTAGCTAATGAGCATTTACAAGCAGGATACAGAAACTGAGAAGGCAATTAGTCTAACATTTTACAGCTGTTGTCTTTACTTCAGAGAGAGCAGAGAGAGAGAGAGGAGTCAACCTAGTATTTGGAGCTTGGATCATGGCTCAGTTCCTGTCAGAGACCATTTTTGGATAGATAGACTTCTAACAAGGGCATAGGCAGAAATCGAGATAACATAATTTTACTCCAGTGTAGTTTTGGACAATAAATGAATAAATGAAACAAATGAGCCTCATGGTCCAATGTGATAGTAGCTACCTAGAGCATTGCCACCAGGTGGCATCCCAGCTCTCTCTCTTTATTCAGGTGTCTGTCTGCAAGACATCTGTGGGAGTGTATTAAACCCTCATTTTCCTTTAACTCTTCCCTCTTTCCTAACCTCATGCAGCCCCCCAAAAGTGGATACCTGGATGCCAGAGGTATTCTGGAGATCAGATCCATGCTATCCATTTATATTATAGGACAAAGTACATTTGCCTAATGGAATTAAAAGAGAAAGATGTTGCATTCAAACTTCCAAGTCAGTGAATCCCAGTCCCACTCTTGGAAGAGTTTAAAACCTCTGCTTTGCAGTGGCTGCCTGCTGCAGGAAGATGAGTATTCCCAGCTTCCCTTCGGTTGGGCAGGACTGCCTTTATTAGAGTGCTAGAATGCTTTAGCTAAGGCAGCAGTGCCCTCAGGCTCCAGGATCAAAGTCTTCTGCGGAAGGAATCAGTGAGGAATGTCTCCCTGACAATCAGCCTAGTCAGCCAGCCAAACAAAAGCCTTCTGCTTTAGAATTATGGTAGGCAGGGTACTGGAGGACCCAAGATCAGAAAATTCCATCATCATCTCTCAGGGATTGCCATGTCACCTCACTGAAGCCCTCCCCCTGCCCAGATCACTGCTGAGAACTCCCTCCACCTTCTTTTTTTCTGCTTTCCACAATGCCTTTGACATCCAGATATCCAACAATGAAGTTTATGCTCTGATCCACAAATGCCCAGGAGAGAGTGATGAAGTCGGTAACTAGGCAAAGTTGGAAGAGAAAGACTGAATTATTGATGGAATTACTATCTGAGGCAAGCAGGTGAAGGGATCAGTTTAGCCACATAAGTCTTTCTTCCCCCCCCTCCCCCCCCCCCCCCCCGCCCCCCCCCGTGGAGCTCACGGGTAACCCATTCTTATTCTGTCAGGTCAGAAATTCAAGTTATATTAAATCCCTGAAGTTAAATTTCCTCTATAAATCTGTCCATGGTTCACACCAACTTTGCTGAATAG
>JAJPUD010001261.1:175672-187299 GCA_023553655.1 Myrmecobius fasciatus | reverse complement strand
ACACACACACACACACACACACACACACACACACACACACACACACACACGCTATCTCTGCTAATGGGATGTAAGCTTTTTCAGAAAACAGTGTCTCTGACTTTTGTCTTCCCCAGCACAGTGCCTAGCACATGGTAGGTGCTTAATAAATACTTGTTATTCATTTGTTGGTGCTTAGTATTTATTTTCTGTATAGGCACTAGCCTTTCCTGAGCATAACATTCAGCTGCTCTATCAGAGCTGTGCCCCACATAGAAAAAAGGCCAGGCCAGGTCCAATCATCTTGTGATGGAAAGAGCTATCTGTACCTAGAGAGAAGACTATGAGGACTGAATGTGAATCACAACCTAACATTTTCACTTTGTTGTTGTTGTTTCCTTGCATTTTATTTTCTTTTTTGAAGCACAAAAATTTTTGCAGATTTTTCTTGTGCAGCTTGATAATTCTGGAAATATGTTTAGAAGAATTGCACATGTTTAACATATATTGGATTACTTGCCATCTAGAGGAAGGGGTAGGGGGAAGGGAGGGAGAAAAAACATTTGGAAGACAAGGTTTTGCAAAGGTGAATGTTGAAGACTATTTATGCATGTGGTTTTAAATTTTTTATTAAAGATTTTTGTTTACAGAAAATATGAGTAATTTTTCTACATTGACCTTGGCAAAACTTTTTGTTCTAAATTTTTCCCTCCTTCCCCCCAACACCTCTTTTAGATGGCAGGTAGTCTAATACATGTTAAATATGTTAAAATATATGATAAATCCAATATATGTGTACATATCTAAACAGTTATCTTACTGCACAAGAAAAATCAGATCTAGAAAGAGGAAAAAAAAAAAACAAATCTAAGAAGGAAAACAAAATGCAAGCAAGTATCAACAGAAAGGCTGTTTCCTGGGTGTATATGGCTTTCTTCATCACTGAACAATTGGAACTGGTTTGAAACATTTCATTGTTGAAGAGAACCACGTCCATCAGAATTGATCATCATATAGTCTTGTTGTTGCTGTGTATAATGATCTCCTGGTTCTGCTCATTTCACTCAGCATCAGTTCATGCAAGTCTCTCCAGGCCTCTCTGAAATCGTCCTGCTGGTCGTTTCTCGCAGAACAATAATATTCCATAATATTCATATACTATAATTTATTCAGCCATTCTCCAATTGATGGGCATCCATTCAGTTTCCAGTTTCTTGCCACTACAAAAAGGGCTGCCACAAAACATTTTTATGCATATGTTTTGAAAATAAAAAGCTTTATTTAAGGAAAAGAGGCCAGGGATATATGGTTTGTTTGAATTGTATACCCAGTGATGACAGGGAATTGAGTCTAAGGCAGGGGTTACATTGGAATTATATTCATAGAATATAAACTCCTTGAAGGCAGGAACTATAACCAAAGGGGTTACACAGGTACAATACACAGTACAGTATATTCCTGTGCCTTACCCACTGTGCCTTACTTAATAAATGTTGATTTGAATTGAATTGTACCTTTGGCACACAAGATCTTTCTCTGTATTCCTAATGCTTGCTGTGTTAAGGTCACTGTCCCCACAAAACTTTTAAACTTGAGATTCCCTCCTTGGAGCCAGGTGAGTAGCCCAGAAGGAATATTACATATTAATCTGTTTGTCTCTCTGTCCAATCGTCCATCCAACATAACCATCCATCCATCTACCTACCATATCTATCATCCATTCAACAAATGATTATATCTATTTATTGATCTACCATCTATTTACTCATCAAGTTTATTATCCAACTACCTATCATATCTATCTATCTGTCTGTATGGCTATGTATCATATGAATATATCCACCTACTCACTCAGATAAATATATTATAGCCATCCATTTATCTATTCATCCAACCATCCATCCATCCACCTTTCATATCTGTCTGTCTATCTCTTTATATTTATCATATCCAACATCCCCATCAATTCAATCATTTACTTACTTATTGTATCCATCCATCCACCTATCATATAATCTAGCTGTCCATCTTCCATACATTCATCCCCATATCTATCATCTGTATCCATCTATCATTTCCATCCATCTACTGATCATATCCATCTATCTACCTCTCTATCATATTCTTCCATCCATCTTTCATCTAGTTAAGAAAAGTAATGTAATTTCTAACTGACTAGAAAGGGGATATAGACCAAAGCTATCTCTTGTTTATTGTCTGTTAAATTGCTTGTTCTATTTCATAAAATGCTGAGTCTCAGTAATATTTTGTTCCTTATTTTGCATTTATTTGATTACATCTTTTCTAATGATCATTATAATAATTGTAACTATAATAAGTATTTTTAAAAGTTAAAAAAATAACTAAACCATCTCTAGTAGCTCCCCATTAGTCTTTAGGATAAGATGCAAATTCCTCGACCTGTTGTTTAAGGCCCTCCACAGAGCTTTCCAGATCCCCTTATTAACTCAACATTCCAGCCAAATCGACCCACCTGTTCTACTACTAGCCATTCTATCTCCCATCCTTGTATCTTTCACAAGCTGTCTCCCATGATGGAAAGCCCACCCTCTTCATTTTTATTTCTTAGATCCCTTTGCTTCCTGTTAGAATCATCTCAGATGCTACTTTCTATGTTCTCCATTCTCCAGTTGCATCATATTTTCTTATCCTTGTAAATGTTGCTTCTGCTCAGCAGAATGCAAGCTCCTTTAGGGCAGGAGACATTTCCAATTTTATTTTGGTATCCCCAACACCCAACACAGTAGCTTTATGCATAGTAGCTATTTTGTAAAAATAGAATTGTAGTAGAAATACCTATATAGGCTGAGAAGTCAGCTGAGAAGTTTGCTGGATGGAGTGGAGTGGAGTAAAGGAGGTAATGTCTCATCTCAGGAGTGATCTTAAGCAAGCTGACCCTCTCTCTGAGCCTTAATTTCTTTTTCATTAAAATGAAGAACTTGTATTAGAAGGTTATTTAAGGTCTCTTCCATCTTTAATTCCTATGTGATCTTATGTCCTAATGGCCTTTTCCTTCCCTTAGAGGGAAGGAAAGCTCACCAGGACCTGGGATGGATAGATGATAATAACAGATGACATTTATATAATCATTTAGCATTTGCAAAGCACTTTACAAATACTATGTCATTTTGTCTGGGAGGTGGTATTATTATTGAAGATAGGCAGAGAGTAGTGATTTGCCCAGGATCACACAGCTGGTAAATATTTGAGGCAGGATTTGAACAGAGGACTTCTTAACTCCTTGCTCAACACTAACCACTGAGTCGCCTGACTTCCTGAGTAGACTTAGAGCCAGCAAAAACCATCCCCGCCCTTCAGGTGATACTTGGTCTGATACTGGAAGGCAGAATCTAGGGGCAATCAGGTTTAGCTGAAGTCACTGATTCAGCCTCTGCCCTCCTCTTCTTCCCTCCCTTGGAAATTCCCTTGTGCTGGCCCCAGGCTTGTCCAAAGGTGAAAGAGGTTGGTCGACTGGAGAAGGAGTTGGCTGGAGAAGTGAAACAAAAAGCAGAAATGAGACTCCCAACCCAAGGTAGACTGGTTAATGGGCACTGCCCCATCAAATGAATCCCCTGGAAAAAGGGGTCTCTCCTGAGCATCTGGGTGGCCTGGGGTGAAAGGACAGAAGGGAGAACTGATTAGTTCATGGTCCTGGAAAGATCAGGAGTTGAGACAGACACAATAGCTCCAGAGCTGACTCTCTTTCCCTATCTGAGTGGGTCTGTGATCTCATTCATGAGCACACATTAGCCCAATGCCAATCACATAGATTTAAAATGAAGAACTTGTATTTAAAATGAGATTTAAAATGAGAAGACAGAGCTCCTCTGATCCAACACTCTCATTTTACAATTGAGGAAACTGAGGCCCAAAGAAGTGATATGACTTGCTCAACATCACTTCAAGTAAATTCTAAGCTGGGATTTGAATCCAGGTCCTCCTTGGATTCCAGATACAGCGCTCCTGGAAGTATACCACCTAGCCATCCATGGCTTTTCTATGTCTTGGTCCATGTCTTTTCTAGACATTTTTGATAGAATATCTACCCCATTGGCCTTGATTCCCCTCCCAACTGTACTTCTGACTCTGAGAACTTTGCCACTATGACTCAGCCTTCTCATCCTGGAACTTCCCTTAGCACTCAGAGATTTCTCACCCTGAAACATGCTGGGTCCCTTTCTTCCATTGGTGGGTTTCTTTCAGGACCTCCATTTCAGGGACAAGCCCAGAGTAGTCATATTCATTCCCTTCCTGGCTATACTCTTGACTATAAGGACTTTGCTATCATGTCCCCCTATGCCACACCCCTCCCTTTCCTAGTTTCCTTTTATATGTTGTCTTCCCCTATCAGAATATAAACTCCTAGTATACTTAGCTCTCATCAGCAATGCAATGATAAAAGACAATTCCAAAAGACCCATGATGGAAAATGCCACTTCCATCCAGAGAAAGAACTATGGAGTCTGAATGCAGATGAAAGCAGACTATTTTTACTTTTTTTCATTTCTTATGTCTTTTCCCTTTTGTTCTGATTCTTTCACGATATAACTAACATGGAAATGTGTATCAAATTACTTGCCATCTTAGGGAAGAGAGGGGAAAAAAGAAAAAATAATAATTTAAAATCTTATAAAAGTAAATGTCAAAAACTACCTTTACTTGTAATTGGGGACAAAATTACACACTATTTAATGCAAATATATATACCTATATGTATATACACACAGTATTCCTGTGTATGAAGTAACATTAATGTTGTATAATAATCAATCCTGAATGACAGCTATTCCCAAAAATACAAAGATCAAACACAATTCTGAAGAAACTATGATGGAAAATGCTATCTACTTCCAGAGAAAGAACTGATGGAATCTGAATGCAGATCAAAGCATACTTTTAAAAAAAAAAAAAACTTTATTTTTCTTGGGTTTTTTTTTGATCTTTGTTTTCTTTTCCAACATGACTAATATGGAAATGTGTTTTGCATGACTGCACTTGTATCATGTTTATCAAATTGCTTTCTCAACAATGAGAGGGTGACAGAGAATTTGGAACTCAAAACCGGAAAAAAAAAAACCAAAAAACAAAAAAACAAAAATTGTTTTCACACATAATTGGGAAAAAAATTAAATTAAAAAAATTATTTTTAAATCCCCAACAAATGGTCATCCAGCCTTAGAGGAAAGAAAAGGGAACAAGCATTTACTAAACAAATACTATGTGCCAGGTACTATGCTAAGTTCTTTACAAATATTATCTCATTTGATAATATGGCACAAAAAGAATTCAAATGATGGAAAATCCATTTCCACCCAAGACAGTTAATGCCATTTTTTTGGCAGCACTAACTCAATTCAAAACAACTAGTGCTTATTCAATTGTCAGGAAGTTTTTCCTTACATAAAGCCTCAATCATCCTCCCTGCAGTTTATATCCTACTACTGCTCTCCAAAGCCAAGCAGAAAGAGGCTGATTCCTCTTCCACATGATAAACCTCCAAAAAGTCCATTGCCAGGATATTAAATATATTTTAAGAATATGGGCTTATGTTAAATGTATTTATAATATATTATTTATATATCAATTATAATTATATTATTTGTGTCAATTACAAAATATATTAATTATAAACATATATTTGTATGTATGTATTATACAGAAATATATATTTATATGCCATATAAAGAAGATATTTATATATTAATATTTTATTATTAAAATATGGACTGATGAGGTAGAGGGAAGCTTGAGATCATTGAAAATGCTGAAGAATTCCAGAAACTTGCTCTACCCCAATCCCTTCCTCATTTTTGACTCTCACCTGACCCTTTCTCCATTTTGTTACCTGACCGAGATACATGTGCTTTTGAACTAATTCAATGGACTGTTCATTCAGCTTTTTTATTACTACCTAGGAAATATGCCTTCTTCTTCTCCTTGTTTTTTTTTTTCTGCATGTTCTATTAGGTTAATCTCTGATGAGTAGCCTGGACCCCATTAAGAAAATATGGCTTTTTAGATATAATGGTTATAAAGAGATTATAAAAAAGGAAAAAGGGCCCACATGTGCAAAAATGTTTATGGCAGCCCTTTTTGTAGTGACAAGGAACTGGAAACTGAGGGGATATCCATCAGTTGGAGAATGATTGAATAAGTTATGGTTTATGAATGTTATAGAATATTATTGTTTTATAAGAAATGATGGGCAGTGGCCTTGCTGTGCCAGATCTGAAATTATATTATAAAGCAGCGGTCATCAAAACCATTTGGTACTGGCTAAGAAATAGAGCAGTCGATCAGTGGAATAGGATTGGATCACAGGACAAACCAGGCAATAACTATAGCAGTCTAGTGTTTGATAAACTCAAAGACCCCAGCTTTTGGGATAAGTGCTCACTATTTGACAAAAACTGCTGGGATAATTGGAAACTAGTATGGAAGAAATTAGGCTCTACCCACACCTAACACCACATACAAAGATAAGATCTAAATGGGTTCATGATTTAGATATAGTGATATTGTAAGCAAATTAGAGGAACATAGGATAGTTTACCTCTCAGACCTGTGGAGAAGGAAGGATTTTGTGTCCAAAGAAGAATTGGAACTCTTAATTGAACACCAGATAGATAATTTTGGTTATATTAAGTTAAAAAGTTTTTGTACAAACTAAACTAATGCAGACAAGATTAGGAGGGAAGCAATAAATTGGGAAATCATCTTTACATTTAAGGGTTCTGATAAAGGCCTCATTTCTAAAATATATAGAGAGTTGACTCAAATTTATAAGAATTCAAGCCACTCTCCAATCGATAAATGGTCAAAGGATATGAACAGACAATTTTCAGATGATGAAATTAAAATCATTTCTAGTCATAGGAAAAGGTGCTCCAAATCACTATTGATCAGAGAAATGCAAATTAAGACAATTCTGAGATACCACTACACACCTGTCAGATTGGCTAAGATGACAAGAAAAGATAATGGTGAATGTTGGAAGGGATGTGGGAAAACTGGGACACTGATACATTGTTGGTGGAACTGTGAATGGATCCAACCATTCTGGAGAGCAATTTGGAATTATGCTTAAAAAGTTATCAAACTGTGCATACCCTTTGACCCAGCAGTGTTTCTACTGGGCTTATATCCCAAAGAGATCTTAAAGGAGGGAAAGGGACCCACATGTGCAAAAATGTTTGTGGCAGCCCTTTTTGTAGTGGCTAGAAACTGGAAATTGAAAGGATGCCCATCAATTGGAGAATGGCTGAATAAATTATGGTATATGAATGTTATGGAATATTATTGCTCTGTAAAATACAACCAGCAGGACGATTTCAGAGAGGCCTGGAGAGACTTGCATGACTGATGACTGATGCTGAGTGAAATCAACAGAACCAGGAGATCATTGTGCATGGCAACAATAAGATTATTTGATGATCAATTCTGATGGACATGGCTCTCTGCAACAATGAGATGTTTCAAACCAGCTCCAGTTGTTCAGTGATGAGGAAAGCCATATACACCCAGGGAGAGGCCTGTGGGATCTGAGTCTGGACCACAACGTAGCATTTTCACACTCTCTATCAATGTTTGCTTACATTATGTTTTCCTTCTCAGGTTTTTTATTTTAATTTTTTTCTCTTCCCTGTACAGCAAGATAACTGCATAAATATACATACACATATTTGATCTATCAAATATTTTAACATAATTAACATGTATTAGACTTCCTGCCATCTAGGGGAGGGGGTGGGGGTAGGAGGGAAAAATTTGTAACAGAAAACTTTGTAAGGGTCAATGTTGAAAAATTACTTATGCATATTTTTGCAAATAAAAAGCTTTAATAAAAAAAAGAAATGATGAGCAGGCTGATTTCAGAAAGATCTAGACAGACTTACATGAACTGATGCTAAACAAAGTGAGTAGAAGCAAGAGAACAATGTACACAACAACAACAAGATTATGTGATGATTAAACTGTTTTGGATATGGTGGCTCTTTTCAACAATGAGGTTATTCAGATCAATTCCAAAAGACTTTAGTTGGAGAGAGCCCATCTGCATCCAAAGAGAGGACTGTGGGGATTGAGTATATGTTCACTTTTTTGTTATTGTTTACTTGCATTTTGTTTTCTTTCTCATTTTTTCCCTTTTTGATCTGATTTTTCTTGTGCAGCATGATAATTGTAGAAATATGCATAGAAGAATTGAACATGTTTAACATATATTGGATCACTTGTCGTCTAGAGGAGGGGAGCAAGGGAAAGAAGGGAGAAAAATTTTGGAACACAAGGTTTTGCAATGGTGAATGTTGGAAATTATCTATGCATATATTTTGAAAATAAAAAGCATTAAAAAAAAAAGGTATTATGGTTAGTAGTAGTGAGGAAAACCTAAGGTTCAATCCTGCCTCAGACATTATCCATTAACTATATGGTCATGATTAAATCATTTAACTTTTCTCAGCCTTGGTTTTCTCATCTGAATAATGGGGATAATAAAAACCTTCACATGATTATAAGGATCAAATAAGATGTCATATGAAAAGAACTTTGAAAACCCTGAAATAATATATAAATGCTAGCTTTTGTTAGCTATTGTTATTCTATGTTTCAATACAGTTAGTACTGTGGCACCTGAAAACTGGAACTTCAGGAGAACCTCTCCCATACTATGTCATAAGGTCCTTCTCAGCTCTGACCATCTCTGTCCTGAGCTTCCTCCCAATTAATTATGTCCTTTCTATTGTCCCAGAGCCTCCATGAAAGGAGGGCTCCTAGTTCAATCATCTTTTCATTTCCCTCCAGGCTACACTCTTCCAGATTTCTCCAGTACATGCTCCATAGAACGGCCAGGGGGAACACCAGACCTGGAATCAAGCAGACCTGAGTTCAAGTCCAGTCTCAAACTCTTACTAGCTATGTGACCCTAGGCAAGTCACTTAACCCTAATTGCCTCAGTTTCCTCCTCTATAAAATGAACTGGAAAAAGGAAATGGCAAACTATTCCAGTATCTTTTCCAGGAAAACCCCAAGTGGGGACATGAAGAATCAAATAGGACTGAAACAAATGAACAAGAAAACAAAACAAAAATTCCCTATGAGAAGGTAAATTTCCCTAAGCAGGGATTGTTTTTCTTTTTACTTTTATTTGTATTCCCAGCCCTTAATACAGTATTTAGTATCTAGTCAATGCTTAATAAATGCTTGTTGAAGGGCACCATAATAGATAGAGCACCAGCAGGGGAGTTCAAATCCAGCCCCAGACACTAGGCTAGTCAGTTTACTTCACCTCATTGCTATAGGACTCTGAGTAAAACCTCTCTTCCCCGCAAATGAAAGCTTGTTGGCTGATGGTTCTCAGGTACTGCCCTCCCCAGCCCCAGTCCTACCTACCATTCTATATTTATTGCTCTGAAGTTTCTTTAGAGTAAGAAACTCCATGTTCTGTAAGTTGGGCATTTCTGTTTCCATTGTTTGGGCAATCTCTGTACGGTTTCTTGAAGCTGTCAGACTCTTAGATTGTGAGGTAAATGCCATGGTCTAAACTACTACTGTGCTGAGCAGCTACACAGGGGCTGATGGGGCAGCTTCCCCAGTGACTTGGCTCAGTACCTGACAGGGGTGCCAGGGTGCACCTTCCCCCACAAATTACAAGGGTAATATCTTTTCAATCAAAATGATTTCAAAGCCCCCAGAGCTAGAGAGCCTTCCCTCTATCCAAGGTTCTGGGGACAGAAACTTGCTGGACTGGTTTGCTTTAGTCCTATAGTCTGCTAACTAGCTGGATCTGGGCTGGGTGGAGGAAGTGGCCCTGGAGGAAGAGGCCCAGGTTTCTGACTAAATTGTTGTTTTGTTTTCTTTCTTTCTTTCTTTCTTCTGTTCAGACATTACAGGAAAATGCCTTCAGGTCTATCAGAAGGGGAGAGGCTGAGGTGGGGAGAGGAGGGGACCCCCTCCAGTAGATTCCAAGGAACAGGTTAGAGAAGGGCCCTCCCTGCCCAGCTGGAACAAGGGACCTGTCAGCAGTCCCAAAGGCTGCTGGGAGCAGCAAGTTTGGCAGGTTTCCTCAGTAGGCAGGTGGAAGAGGAGACACAGGGAAGAAGTGGTCATGTCTCTCAACCCCCCTCATTTCTACAAGTGAGGAAAGTAAGGGTGTATTTAAATCACACAGGGGTACTAAACAGTCAGGGAGGGGATAGAAACCCACTTCCTCTGACTCCAGAGCCAGAATTCTTTCCACTGAGCCATAAAGGCGGGCAAAGAAAGTTAATAAAAGTGGGTTGTAGCTGGGAGGAGAACAGAGAAAGATTTCCCAGGAGAGTAAGGTGAGAGAGAGAAACAGAAAGAGACTGGCTGGTAGGGGAGGGATGGGGAAGAGAGAGGAAGAAAAGGATAGAAAAAGCATCTCAGAGTAGAGAGCCTGGGTTCAAATTCGCTGCTTTCTGCCTCGGGGAATCAGTTCTCTCCCTCAGACCTCAATTTCTTCACCTATAAAATGAAACTTCTGGTGGTTAACCAACCATTGTTGGTCAAATGCCATTTACATCAGTGAGTGTCAAGCCCTGAGGATATAAAACCAAAAGTGAAACAATTCCTGTCCTCAAGGAGTTGACAATCTGTCCAGGGAAACAATATCAAGATATACAAAGTAAATACAATGTAAATACAAATACTTTTTCTTTTTAGAGGGGAAGGTTTTAAAAACAGAAAAGAACAATGGAAAAAAGTCTCCTGTAGGAGGGACTGCTAAAGGAAGCTGGGAGTTATAAGAGATGTTCAATCTAGGCCTGGGGAAGAGCCAGGATAAAGGGTAGGGAAGCTGAGATTATCTTTCCAGTGAGAAATTTCATGAACCTTTGATCCTAAATCCCAGGTCTGCCCACATGGTCAAGTTACTTCCATCGAAACCTGTAATAAATATAAAATTATTGCATCCTCACAATGCCGATCTCTTAGGGAAAGCATTTTGTAAAGCAAGATATAAAAGTGAGTCATTATCAAGAAATGACTGAATCAGGCAAAGAGTGATACAGAGAATAAAGGAAAAGAGAGAGGAGGGAGGAGGGAGGAAGGGAGGGAGAAAGAGAGAGGAAGAGAAAGGAGGAGGCAGAGAGAGAGAAAGAAAAAGGAAAGGAGAAAGAGAGAGAAAAGGGTCTGTAAGAGAGGGGAAAGAGAGACAAAGAGAGAGAAAGGGAGGGAGAAAGAAAATGAGGAAAGGAGAAAGAGAGGGGGTAGAGAGAGAGAGGGAGGGAGAAAAGAGAATGAAAGGGAGGAGAGATAGAGAGAAAGAGAGGAAGAGAGAAAGGAAGGGGAAGAAAGAGAGGGAGGGAGAAAGAAATTGAGGAAAGGAGAAAGAGAGAGAAGGGGAAAGGAAAAAGGGAGAAGGAAAGAGAGGGAGAGAGAAAGGGAGGCAGGGAAAGAAAGAAAAAAGAAGGGAAAAAAGAAGAGAAGGTAGGTTAGGAGATGGGACATGATAGAACACTTAGAAATCAAAGTAAAAACAAAAGAAAAGGCAAAGGGAGGGGGGAAGATAAGTTAAGAGGAAGAAAGACTGAGAACTAGACAGAAATCATGACTAGGAGTAAAGGAAAAAGGCTCAGAGGAGAGAAGTAAGAACTGATGAGGAAGGA
>JAJPUD010001261.1:158224-169105 GCA_023553655.1 Myrmecobius fasciatus | reverse complement strand
TTTTTTTTTTTTTTACAAAAAATTTGTTAAATTGAAAGTGATATTGGTTATCTCATTCTCATACTATAGTTTCTTATTGTGTGTGATCCATCATGCTGGTGATACCTGCTTTCAGAAGAGCTCAACAGAGAAGGAGCAATGATTGATCCAAAGGAATGAACTGCTAGTAGTAGAATTTTAAACAGCCTGGGGGAATATATTTTTGGGGAGTGGAGGAGCAGGGGCTGACTTTCTAGTGTTTTCCACATCACACTTCATGAGACTAACCTGCTCAAGCCTAGGGCTTTCCATAAGCATTTTTTTTCCAATTTCAGTAACAATTCTTTACTTAAGAAGTGGCTGAAATTCAAGTGCTCATTTCAGTCATTGTATTTCCCTTAGTCTCTTTGAACCTGTTGTCTTTAGCTGATAAATTATGGTGTTTGATTAGATGAGCCTTCCACCTGTGTCTCCATTTGAAATTGATACAACATCTCTCTTCTCCTCCTGTGGAGGAAGGAGGGGAAGGAAGCAGGTGACCACAGGCCAGGAGACCACCCAAGGCTTGCTGTGATTCCATAAAATGAGATGATATATGTTGAATCCACTTTCAAAAAACATATAAATATATTTTACATGGCTATACATATATAATATGTATCAAATTGCTTGCCTTCTCAGTGGAAGGGGAAAGGCTGGAGAAATGGAAATAAAGTGAAGCAACAAAGCTTTCAACCCTGAGCCAGAGTAACAGTCCACCAGATGTGATTCAGGGTCCTGCAGACCAGGGTTGGAGGGGTATTATCTATTCTTCCCATTACCTAATGATTATCTAATAATAACTGCACACATTTATAGCAGGTTGCAGGATTGACAAAGTGTTTTGGTTTTGTTTTGTTTTGCTTTTTTAATCTATCCCTCATTTGATTCTTACAACTCTGAGGTGTGAATGCTATGATCATCAGAATTTTACACATGAGGAAACTGAGACTCAGAAAGATGAAATGGCTTACCCAGAATCATATAGTCAGATAAGTGTTAGAAATGACATTCGGGTTTTTCTGACTCCAAGGCCAATGTTCTATTGATCTTCATGCTGCTTCTAATTTGCTGGAGAAACATCCTTATTACTTTTTAAAATTTAATATTTTATTTTCCCCAAATTATATGTAAAAGACATTTTTTTTCTTTTTCTCCTGAGGCAATTAGGGTTAAGTGACTTGCTCAGGGTCACACAGCTAGGAAGTGTTAAGTGTCTGAGACCAAATTTGAACTCGGGTTCTTCTAACTTCAGGGCTGGTGCTCTACCCACTCCACCACCTAACTGCCCCAAAAACATTTTTAACATTTAAAAAGAATTGGAGTTCCAAAATCTCTCCATTTCCCCCTCTCCTTCCCACCACTGAGAAGGCAAGTAATTTTGATATGTTATGCATATGCAGTCAAGTAAAATACATTTATATGTTTTATAAAAGGGCATTCAACATATATCATCTTGTTTCATAGAATCACAGCTTCCATGGGACCTCTGGGATCATCTACTTCAACCTTCTCTTTTCTTTCATAGTGTCCCTGATAGGCAGTTATCAATTTTTGCTTGAACAGCAAGGCATAGACTGAAGAGCATGATGACTTGGGGAGGGGCAAGGGACGAATGACTGGGGATCTGGATTGAAATTCTGGCTCTACTGCTTACCACTTCTTGATCTTGGGCAAATCATACACTTCTCTGCAGTAGAAGGCAGTTTGTGTTATTGGACAGCTGATTGCTGGGAACTTTTTTCTTGTATCCAGTGGACATCTTCCTCCCTAGAACTTCCTTTCATCAAGTCTTTTGCTTTTGGGTGTTTTGAAATCTTTCTCATGTACCAACTAAACACCATGACTCCTACAGAATTCTTGCTCTTGTGGAAGAGGCCAGGGGGAATTTAGCCAATCTTGTTGCCGTATTATTTTTAATCAGATTTTACTCAATACTTCAAGGATACATTAAATTGTCCCTGAAAAGAGTGCCAATCTAATAGCTAGCTGACATTTTTGCTGGGTGTTCCCAAAACAGACTTTTGGGACCACATGTGTAGTGTCTTAAGATTTACATATTGCTTTACAAATCTTATCTGTTTTGATCATCACAGCAACCCTGTGAAGTCAGTGCTATCATTATCTCCATTTTGCAATTGGGCAAACTGAGGGGTAGTTAAGTAACTTGCTTAGGGTCATACAATATTCAAATTTAGACCTTTCTAACTCTGCTTTGGTCTAGTTCAAAATGCTTGGTATCATCAAATGGTTCAAATGATATGATTTCATTTGTGGAGGTGACATCACAGAAGAGGCATTATTATCTGCTTTATTGCTACATCCTAAAGACCATGGGACTTTTCCATTTGATTTGCTGCTGAAACTTTCCATATGCGTTTGGTCCAATTGGATTTGGGTCCAATCCCAGAAATGTTCCCGACTAAAGTATCTTACCCTGGCCATCAATCCCCTGTTTGTGGGATCTCCTTCATTAGAATGAGTACCTTGTGGGTAGGGACTGCTTGCTTTGGCTTTAGTATTTGAATTATTAGCACTTAGTACAGGGCTTACTGCTTAGTAAAGTCTTTAATAAATGTTTCTCATTAATGCATTTATTTATTCATTCATGTTGAGACATGGGAGGAGGAGCTCCGTTGGAGGCATACAATTTTAACATATTATTAATAAAATTGTATTTACTTCAAAGATCAATGATGCTGTCACTGATATAGCCTGCAGCCTCTCTGTCCCTAAATAAATGGTTTTCATGAATTACCTTGGCTGAAAAAAATTTATCACCTGGCAACCAACCTTCTTTTGGGTTTTTGAAAGCTAAACTGGAGTAAGGCAAGTTCCAACAGGTCAAGTCAAGCTAGAAAAGCTTTGAATCTTAGCCTGGTAATGGGTAATGTCTATTGTCAGCTAGCTAACTATGGAGACATTTGTCATCAGAAAATTGGCCATTATGTTATGGGAGAAAAATGTAATTATTAATAATACCTCGCACTTATTTAGTATAAAAGGCATTACCAACCTAGCCTTTGAAAGCATCATCTGGGGAAACAACTCCCATAGAGAAGGGACCAGCCATCCCACCAAATGCCACCCACAGAGCAAGTTTGCCAATCTATCTAATCAAAGCACCTTGAGGGAGAGGCAGGAGACAGCATGTGCCAGTCAAATCAAACCAAGATCATCCTGATCATGACCTTCCTCAGATCCCACTGGAGAAATCCCAAGACCCTGAACTCAAGAATCTTGGGAATAGCAAGGCTTCTAAACCAGTGCCCCCAAGTCATCCACCTGGGATGTCAACCCTGACAAGATGCAGCCTACCAAGTGTTCCTGCAGGTGTTACTGTCAAAGTTATGGAAGATCCAGAAAAGAAAGTTCTTCAAATGTTATGGTTTCATCTATGGAAATGATATTACAGAAGAAGCATTATCATCTGCTTTGTTGCTGTATCCTAAGGACCATGGGACTTTTCCATTTGATTTGCTGTCAAAACTTTCCATATGTGTTGTCTTCCTCATTATAATGTGAGCTCCTGGAGACCAGGGACTGTTTTCCTTTCCTGTATGTATCTCCACCTTGGCACAGTACTTAGTAGATAGTCAATACTTCTCATGATGCTTTGTGTATAGTAAGCACTTAATGAATGCTTCATTTATTCATTCATTAATATTTGACTAGAAAAGGAGGTGGGCTACTTAGTTAAGGAAAAGGAAAGATAATAGATCAATCTTCAAGCATTTATGAATTGCCTATATAGGCTCAGCTCTGTGCTCTTGATGATACCCCTAAAAAAAACCCCCAAACTTTCCTATTCTCAAAGAGAATATTCTCCCTATTCTAGGGAGGAAGACATTCTATTTTGTTTTCTATGGATATATGCTAAGGTAATTGGAGGGAGAGAGGACAATGTCTCATGTAAGAGGTGGGACTTGAAGTGAGTTTTGAAGGAAACTTGGGATTCATAGAGACAGAAGTGAAGGAGAGGGTGTATTCCAGGCATGGGGGCCACAGTATTTGCAATGGGTATGGAGGAGAAAGAAGGAGAAATAACAAAAAGCTAATCTGGATGATAGAGTCCAGCATTCAAAAAAATAATCCAAAGCCAGAGAAGGCCTTCAAAATTTGGGGGAACATTCTCTACTAATGATTTCATGGAAAGACACAGATCTGAGTTGCTCGACAAGAAGCATGGATGGCACCTCATTAGTGGGAGGAGGACCCCAGCTTCATCAAAGTTGCAAAGAAGGTAACTACAGCTTTTTTGGCTATGGAGCATTGGACGTTAATTCTCAAGTACAAGTATTATTGTTTTATCTTATAGATGGACAGTGAAGTGGTGAAGTGGATGAAGGCTTGGAATCAAGAAGATCTCTCTTCAGAGTTCAAATCTGGCCTCAGATACATACTAAGCTCTGTGAACCTGAGTAGGGCACCCTATTTACCTCAGTTTCCTCATCGGGAAAATAAGCTGGAGAAGAAAATGGCAAAGCTTTCAATTATCTTTGCCAAAATAATCCCAAATAGGGTCATGAAGAATTGGACATAACTAAAAAAAGACTGAAATGTTATAGATAAGGAAACTGAGGGAATGGAAATGACTTGCTTAAGTGTCTCTTAGCTTGTATGGAACAGAATGAGGATTTTTGTCAAATCCTAGAATTATGATTTTCATGAAACTAAGATTGAAAAAATTTGGGAAAGGAAAAAAAAATGTGACAGTGATGGACAGTGGTGTCCGCATTAGGACACCACAAAATGAGATGGTATGTGGTGCAACAAGCATGGGATTTAAAATCAAGAGCTCTGACTTCACATCATTCCTGGGGCCTCAGTTTTCTCATCTGCAGATTGAAGGAGTTGAGCCAGAAGATGAATCTAGGGACCATTCCAACTCTTAAATCTGGTCATTTGATGTCTTGATTTCTCAAGAAAACCTCCAGGGTGGAACTAAACTCTGGGATTAGGCTGCAGGCTAGGAGATAAAGAAGAAGAAACCTTGCCTCTATTAGTTTCCTCCCCTCCCCTTTGGAGAAGCAATTGAGTCCCACCCACCTCCCGGAAATGGGACATGTCCGGGAATGATTTGCATTTGGCTCAGTGTGGAAGCTACTCCCGGAAGCCTTTATCTTCGATTCCAGTGGAGGGGGCTGCAATGGTCCTGCTGGGAACCCTGACACCCTTTATTCACTGCCCTGGGACAGCTGAGGCACCAGGGAAGCTGCTGCTTCTGGCTCCTTATCCTAGGTCCCTGCAAAAATAGGCAGCCCCTGGCCAAGGGAACAAGAATTGGTTAAGTATCAGTTATGTGCCAGCACTGTACTAAAGTCTTGAGAGAGACTGAAAGGCAAAAAGCTAGGTACTTGCCCTCAGGGAGGTCACAATCTACTGAGGGAAACTTATGAAAATCTGTTTAAATTGGAGATAATCTCAGAGATAAGGCACTAGTCTTGTAGGAGACTGGGAAAGGCCTCCTGTAGAAGGTGCCATTTTTGCTGGGATTTGAAGGAAATCAAGGAAGTTGAGAAGAGCATGGGGGACAACCAGTGGAAAAAACACAGTCCGCGGTTGGAGGGTCTTGCTCCAGTAATAACAAAGAGAGTATAAGGAAGAGAGTAAGGTATAAGATGAGACCAATAAGAAGGACCTGAAAAGCCTAACAAATAATTTTATATTTGTTCCTGGAGATAATAGGGAATCACTGAGGTTTGAAGGGAGCACAAGGTCAAGGGAAATCACTTTGACAGATCTGATAGAAAAACAGAAAACAGAGAATTGGAGATCTGGGAGGGCCCTTAAAGTATAGAATATGAGAGCTGGGAAGGCCCTTACCCTTCCAGCTCGACATTCGGTTTTGTATCTGGAATACAGAACTTCAGATCTGGGAAGGCTTTACAATAACAACTACAATAATAACAGGTAACCTTTTTTATAGTTGTGCCAGGCACTGTGCTAAGTACTTTACAAATATTATCTCATTTGATCTGAGCAACAACGCTGGGAGGCAGGTGCTATTATGATCCCTATTTTACAGATGAGGAACCTGAGCTGAGGCAAAAGGAAGTTAAGTGACTTGCTCAGGATCATACAACTAGTAAGTGAAATCAAATTTGAACTCATGACTCTAGAATTGGTGCTCTCTTCTGAACCACCTTGTTGCTTGCTCAATGACTTTGTTTAACTTTCTTCTTTTTTTTTCCCTGAGGCACTTGGGGTTAAGTGACTTGCCCAAGGTCACACAGCTAGGAAGTGTTTCGAACTCAGGTCTTCCTGACTTCAGGGCTGGTGCTCTATCCACTGCGCCACCTAGCTGCCCTGCTCTATGACTTTCTTTTCTTTTCTTTTCTTTTTTTTTTTTTTTTTGCTATCTTGTTTTTGTCCTTTTCATTTCTTCTATCTCCCTCACTCCCAATTGGGGGAATAAAAAGAAAAGAAAAACAAAGCCCTTGTAACAAATATGCAAACTATATGACCAGATTGTCCAAGTTAAAAAAATATACATCTAATTCTGTATTTTGAGGCCATCATCTAGGTGGAGGCAGGCTGTATGTTTCCTCTAGGTCTAGGCAATTGACTACTTTGTTCTATGGATCTCTGGTCTGTAACCTATGGATCTGTAACCATTTTGCTCCTAGAGACTTGGCTCTCCTTCCTTCTCTCCTTTAATTCTAATTCAAATTTAACAACCTATTGATAGAATCCTTTGTTTTCTGGTGGAGATGTTAGGATGAACCGCCTCCCCCCCCCAATACATTTTCTGCCTTCAAAAAATTGATTGTATACTAGGGTAATAAGCTAAGACAGCTTCAGTGGATAGAAACCTGAGCTTGGAATCAGAAAGACTCATCTTCATGAGTTCAAATCCCATCTCAGATACATCCAGTTATAACACTTTGGAGTGGAGTGGAGAAGTCTGGGATGCCGTGGATAAATTCACTTACCTTGACAGAATACTTTAGCTGGGATATCCACATTGATAATGAAGCTTACCCATACATTGCCAGAGCTCAGTGGTTGGGAAGCTCTGAAAGAAAGTATGGGAGAGATATTGATTGACAACCAAATTGAAGATTTATAGAGTCATTGTGCTGACCTCATTTTCATTTGAATTGTCTCAGGAAGATCCAAAAATCACCTGTAGGATAAGACACCAGATACTGAGCTCCTTTTTTAAATTAAAACACCAAGAATTCCCACTTTACTGCAAGGAGCACAACTCCTTGAGGCTGGCACATTGTTCAAACACCAAATTTGCCAAAAAGACTTTTTTGTTAATGGAGAAGTCACACAGGAAAAGCACTCACAAGGTGGTCAGAAAAAGCAATACAGGGACATTCTCAAGGTCTCTCTTAAGAACTTTAGAACTGATGTTCATAGGGACGTTTTGTGTTCTATCAGTGGCAAAGCACTCCAAATTCATATTGATGTATTGGTCTGATCAGCCACAGGAGGATACAGTGATGTCATTTTGGTCTTCTTTGAGAATGAAGGACAACAATCAACCAACTGGCTGTGTCACCCTGAGAGCCACTTAATGCTGTTTCCCTCAGTTTCCTCTTCTGAAAAATGAGCTGCAAAAGAAAATGACAAATTGCTCTAGCATCTTTGCTAAAAAACAAAAGAAAAGAAAACAAACAACAAAAAAAAAAAACCCAACCTCAAACATGGTCATGAAGTCGAACATGACTAAAGAGCAACAACAGGTCAGTCAATCAACTGTGATAACAAACAGAATGACAGGGGAAAGGAAATTATATAGTAATAGGCATTATCCAAACATTGGAGGAAAAAGAAAAAGAAAACTAATTTGGAAGTAGAGAGTCTGGGAGAGAATCAGGGAAGACTTCACTGAAGAAAGGAGCCTTTGAAAGTGGGAGAGGATTTCACCAAGGAAGAGGGAGTGCTATTTAGGCATAAATAAAAGACAAAAATGCACAGATTTCAGACATGGAAGGTAGAGATCTGTGAACAGTTACTAGTCCACCCTTCCCGATTTCCCTGAAATCTAGTATCTTTTCTTTGTCAATTTTCTCAAATTTATCCTATTTATAATTTTTTTGAACATAGTCTCATGCTGGAGAGAACACACAAACTACTATGAGCTACGTGAAAGTCTGGACTGTATTTCAAACATAGTAGATGATTAATAAATGTTTGTTGATTAATTGAATCATAGAATGTGTTATGCCCTAAGAGTTATAAAGTTTTTAAAAATTGGGTCTGTTTCTCAAAGTGATCAGGGAAAAAGGAAAAGAATATGTTCTAAAATATTTATGGCAGCTTTCTTTGTGGTGGCAAAGTATGGGAAATTGAAGGGATGCTCATTAATTGGAGAATGGCTGAACAAATTATGATATATGGTTGCTATAGAATACTACTGTGCTCTAAGAAATGATGAGCTGGTGGATTTTAGAAAAACATGGAAAAACTTGCATGAAATAATGAAAAGTGAAGTGAGCAGAGCCAAGAGAATGTAGTATACAGTAACAGCACTATTGTTTGAAGGATAATTGTGAATAACCAAGTTATTTTGAGTATTATGAACATTCAACTTAACTAGAAAGGACCTTTGAAGGAAGATACTATCTATTTCTAGAGGAAGAACTGATAAATAGACTTACACATAATATGGTTTTGCATATATATATATATTTATTTATTTATTTTTAATTTTTTTTTTAATTTAATTTTTTTATTTTATTTGCATAACATATGTGTGGGTAATTCTTCAACAATAACCCTTACATAGCTTTCCGTTACAAATTTTTCCCCCAACTCCCCACCCCTCCCCTAGATGGCAGGATATCTACTACATGTTAATTATGTTAAAATATTGGCAAATCGAATATATGTATACATATTTCCAAACTTGTCATTGTTGTGCAAGAAAAATCTTGTCTACACAAACGATATATCAGATAAAGGAAACACAATGTAAGCAAACATCAATCAAGGAGTATGAGAATGTTATGTTGTGGTCCACATTTCACATCCCTCTCTCTGGGTGTATATGGCTTTCTTCAGTGAACAATTGGAGGTGGTTTGAAACATTTCATTGTTTAAGAGAGCCATGTCCATCAGAATTGATCATCATATAGTACTGTTGTTGCCGTGTATAATGATCTCCTGGTTCTGCTCATTTTACTCAGCATCAGTTCATGTAAGTCTCTCCAGGCCTCTCTGAAATCATCTTGCTGGCCATTTCTTACAGAACAATAATATTCCATAATATTCATATACCATAATTTATTCAGCCATTCTCCAATTGAAGGGCATCTATTCAATTTCCAGTTTCTAGTCACTACAAAAAGGGCTGCCACAAACATTCTTTGCATATATTTATTAATCTACCTGAAAGTATGGGGTGGAGAGGGAGGGAGATAGTTTGGAACTTAAAATGTAGCAAAAAAAAATTATATACAATATATATTATATACAATTAAAAAAGAATTACAGAATGTATGAAGAAGAATAATGTAAAAATAATCTGGAAAGCTTGAGCTAGTTTTTGGAGGGCCTTGAAACAAGGCTTAGTTTGTATTTTAACTTGAAGGTATGGGGAAGTCATCAAAGGCTTTTGGAGCTGGTGAGTAAAATGATATAATTTGTGCTTTAGAAAGATTGTTGTGGCAGTCCTGTTAGAGATGGAAGAGGCAGATGATCCAGTAGATACAGCACTGGGCCCTGGAGTTGGGAAATTTGTTTAGTCATTTTCATTCTAATCTGACTCTTCATGACCCTCTTTGGGGATTTCTTAGCAGAGGTACTTGAGTGATTTGCCATTTCCTTCCCCAGCACATTTTACAGATGAGATCACATTTGAACTCAGATGTTGCAGAGTCTAGGCTTGGCACTGTACTACTTAGCTGCCTCAAGTCAGGAATCAGGAAGATCTGAGTTCAAATCTAGTCTCAAACACTCACTAGCTATATGAACCTGGTCAAGTCACTTCATCTCTTCTGATCTTAATCCATTAGAGAAAGAAATGGCAAACCATTCCAGCATCTTTGCTGAGAAAACTCCATACAGGTTCAAGAAGAGTAGGACATGACTGAACAATTACAGTATTAAAATAGGCAGGAGGATTTTGTCCACAGATGAGAGGTGGTGAGAACAAGAAATAGGTGGTGAGTGAGGAAGAAGATAGATTCTATAGACATTGTAGAAGTTTAAGAAGTTTTTGCCAACCGCTTGCTTGTGGTAGTGGTGGGGGAGAGTGGTAAAAGAAAGTCCAAAGGATTCCAAGATTTTGAGCCTGAGTGAGAAGGAGGCCTAATGATGCTGCATCAACAAGGGCAGAGATGCTGAGGGAGAGGTAAGGTTTGGGCAATGATGATGACTTTCCTTTTGGATGTATTGATTTTTGGAGTTCTAGGTGAAGATATCTGGAAGATTTGAATTCAAATCTGGCCTTAGACACTTATTAACTCTGTGATTCTGGGCAAGCCATTTAACTTCTCTCAGTTTCCTCATCTGGATAAAACACCTATTTTGCAGAATTGTTGTGAGGTTTAAATGAGATATTCACAAATCTTAAAGTACTATACAAGTACTATTAGATGTGTATGTATATGAATGTATATATTGTTGTTGTCCATTCTCGAAGAGGACCAAAATGATATCACTATGTTCAAATTGAGTTATATTGCGTTTGACTGTGGCTGATCAAACCAATACAAACTCCAAATGCTTGGCCAAAGGTCTGACACAAATAGTCCCTATAAACATCTGGGGTGAGGCAGATAGATTGTGTAGTGGATAGAGTACTGAAATCGGGAGGACCCGAGTTCAAATGTGATCTCAGATGTTTAATGTTAGCTGTGTGATCCTGGGCAAGTCACTTAACCCCAATTGCCTCACCAAAATAAA
>JAJPUD010001261.1:143241-158124 GCA_023553655.1 Myrmecobius fasciatus | reverse complement strand
TGTATAAGGACAGAGAAAATATTTGAGATCATGATAGTGGGTAAGAGGGAGAGGATGGAGAAGGAACAGAAGAGGGTCCAGACCAGAATCTTGAGGGGCACCCATTGTTATTGCACAAGAGAAATTTGGTAATCCAGCAGATGAGATCAAAGAGAGGTCTATCTTCCTATCTTCATTTCTATTAAAACTACCACCATCTTCCAGTCATCTTCCCTCTCCTTCACTCTCTCCTTCTCAGAGTCAATCAATGACCAAATCATCTAGATTCTATTTCTTCACTTTCTTTTCCACTGGTCTTCTTTTCTCCACTTGCTTAGCTATCATTTTGGTTCAGGCTCTCATCTTCTGAATCTATGATTCTATAACATCTTACCTGGACTAGTGGACTTGCCTCTTAATTGGTCTGCTCTTCCTACTCCAACCCAGCTTCTACATTGTTGCCAAAATGATTTTCCTAACCACATCATGACCCTGATCAAAATATACCAGTGACTGCTAGTGCCTCTAAGATAAAATACAAACTCTAAACTCTTGGATTTGGCACTTAGAAACCTTTATAATGAGGCTCTAGTCCACCTTTCCAGGCTTGTTACATATTATTTGAGTTTATGGGTCTTCTAACTGTTCCACTTGACAACATTCTAGCCTCATGCTTTATGTCTTGGAGAAGCAGTTTGACTGAATGGAAAGAAAGAAGGCTGTGGAATTGGTACCTTCTCTAGGTCTGCTCCCTTCTTTATGAAAGGAGGGGGTTGGACTATATGACCTTCTAAGATTCTTTCCATGTTAAGTCTGTGAGCCTAGATCCTTTGCCCAGCCTGTGCTATCCCCCCCATGCTTGGAATGTCCTCTTTCCTCACAAAGATCTTTTTTATCGTTCTGAGTTTTCTTTATAGCTCAGCTTAAGGGTTACCTTCTAGACAAGGCCTTTCTGGCTTCCAATTGCCAGCAACACTTCCCATCCCAATTAGTTGACATAACCACAGCCACACTGTCCCTTGACCCCAACATCATGACGTAATTGTCTTCTTTGAAAATGAAGGACAAACAACAGTTGACATATATTTTGTATTTACTTAAAAGTATGAGTACATGTTTTCTCTATGGATTGTAAACATCTAGAATGCTTTATTTCTTGCTTCTTCTTTTCCTTCTCTCCCCCTCTCCCCTCTTCTTCCCCCTCCCCTCTCCCTCTCCCTTTCCCTCCTTCCTCCCCTCCCTCCCTCTCCCTTTCCCTCCTTCCTCCCCTCCCTCCCCCTTTCCCTCTCTCCTTCCCTCCCTCCCCCTTTCCCTCTCTCCTTCCTTCTCTTTTTTTTCCTTTCATATTTCTAGGCTAGCTTTTGAATTCCTTCCCAACTCTGTTTCTTTTTTCTGATTCACTTGGGTATTCCCTCTAAAACAGCTTATCTCCAACATTCGAGCCTGATTATCTTGTATATACTTCCAGTAAATCTTCCCTAAAAGTCCATTCAACTAGAGGTGGTTGGTATTGAGAACAAATTGGGTGGGTTGGTGAGTGGGGAGCTGTTGTTGTTTGTCCTTTGTTCTAGAAAAAGGACCATGCCATCAAGGAGGTGATGCCATGACATGAAAGTGAATTGGATTTAAGTGAGGGAGGGCTATGCAAGGTTACCTACCTCACTTTCCCCTCTAGAGCCATCTAGTTACAGTGGGAAGATATAGATTAATATTAGACATGGCCCGGGATGAAATTACCTTTTTAAGTTTAGGTCTCTAACAGCTTTCACTTTGACTGAGGCTGCACCCTTCAGTGATTAAGGCTAGGTAACAACTGAGGCAAAGAATCTCCTCTTTCACCCCCTCTCCCAAAATCTAAATAAATAAATGAAAGAATGAATCTGGGAGGGGAAGATCCTCGAATTTTCTGACCAAAGCAGAAATGACTGCTATTTTCATTCAATCTGAATTAATCAGAACCCAAGCAATGACCAACTTTTTTTTTTTTTTTTTTTTGTGGGATCTATTGGTAGCCAATTAGAATCAGATTGTTTTTGGTTTAAGGCCTGGTCCTTAAGAAAGAAATTTAGCAGAAGAGGAGTAGGTGAAGAGAAAGACAAGTAGGAAGTGTCTCAAGGAAGGGATGTTTTTAACACAATAACATCAACAACAATAATACTTAATATTTCTATAAAGCTTTAAGGCATGCAAAAGCCTTATCTGATGTGGTCCAGGGAAAGATCACTGCCCCGAAGCCCTGGAAATGGGAATGGGGAAAGGGAGAGGGAAACCTTTTCTTTCTATTTCTCCTTCAGTTAATTCCTAATCTAGGAGCCCAGACTCCTTCCCTCCTTGCCTCTTAGCCTGGCATCTGCTGTCCTAGGAGGATAATCGAGTCCTTAGTCAGTCAACAATAATTTATTAAAAGCTTATTATGATCCAGACAACGTGATCTCCTGTAATACCAAGAAAGGCAAAAAAAAGAAACTACAGTCCAAAGAGATCACATTGTAACGGGGGAGTTGACAGTCAGTCTACAGGTACAGACGAAACAGACACAGAGTAGATACAATGTAATCCTCGGAGGAGACAGTAGCAAGGCGCAGGGGAGGTGGGATGGAGGAGACCCGGCAAGTATCCCTCAGGAGGTGAGACTTCCCTCTCTCCCTCTTCCTAGTCTTTCAAAAGTAAGAGCTCTTCACCTATTTTATTTCCCGGACCCCCTAGTGGTTAGTTTGACGAAGCCCACGGACCCCTTCTCAGCATAAAAGAAAATACAAGGGATTACAGAGTCCTAAGTTAAGATCCCTCTTTCTTTCTCCCTGCTTTCCCCCTTCTCTCCCCTCCTTTCTCTATTTCTCCCCTTTTCTCTTTCCCATCCCCCCTTCCCTTCCTTTCCCTTCCCCTCCTCTCCTTTTTCTGTTCTCCGCCCCCCTCCCTTCCGTCTCCCTCCTTTTCCTATCTCCCCTTTCTCTCTCCTCTCCCCATTTCTTCTTCCCTCCCCACTCTTGTCTTTCCCCGCCCTCTCCTCGTCCCTCCCATGACGCCTCCCGGAAGTTCGTGTTCAGCACCAAGATGGCGCCTGAAACCCGGAAGTGAGCCGCAGCTGCCGCCGCCACTGTGAGGCACCGCGAAGCGGAGGCGCCGCTCGGGCTCCCAGGGCGCGCCGCGGCATCCCCCGCTCCCGCCCCCACCTCTGTTGGCTTCGGACCCGGGCCCGAGGTGAGGCGCCATATCGCTGCCCCCCCTCCCCCACCCCCGTCCTCCTCCCTCCTTCCCCTTCTATCCCCCTTTCGTATCCCCGTCGGGGCGACCCCTCTTCCTCCCGGTCCCCTCATCTGTGACTCCCGCGACTTTCGGGAACCTGGGCCACCCTGGAGTTTTGGGGTCACTTTCGGGAACCGGGGCTGTCCTGAAGCCCTGGGGTCACTTTCGGGAACCGGAGCCATCCTGCAGCTGTGCGTTTTTTCTCGGGGACCGAGGCTGTCCTGGAGCTCTGGGGTCTCGGGAACGGGGACTGCTCTGAATCGGGGTGCGGTTGGTGTTCCCTTAGGGATCTGGGGCTGCCGCGGAGCTATGGGGGACGCTCCGGAATTGTGGGGTCACTTATTTTGGGAACCGGGGTTGCCCTGAATCGGGGTGCGGTTGCTTTTCCCTTCGTATCTGGGGGTCCCCGGAGCTGTGGGGCCACTTTAGGGAACCAGCGTTCCCCGGAATTATGGGGACACTTAGAAACTAGAGTTTCTCTGAATCAGGGTGAAGTTGGTATCCCTTTGGGTTCTGAGGCTCCCCGGAGCTGGGGGGTCACTTTTGGAAACCAGGACTCCCAGAAATTGAGGGTCACTTTTAAAAACAGGAATCTCTCTGAATCGGAGTGCGGTTGGCTTTCCCTTCGGGATCTGGGGCGTCTCGGAGCTGTGGGATCATTTTCGGGAACCAGGACTCCCCAAAATTGTGGGATTACTTTTAGAAACCAGAATCTCTTTGAATCGGGGTGCGGTTAGTGTTCCTTTCCGGATCTGGGGCTGTCTTCGAGCACTGGGGGCTCCCCGGAGTTGTGGGGTCACTTTTGGGAACTATAACTCCTTGTAATTGTGGGATCACTTTTAGAAAGGAGAGGAGCTTTGAATCGGGTGCGGTTGGTGTTTCCTTCTGGATGTGAGACTGCCCTGTGAGGTCCTAAAGACCCGCTTGAAATTTTAGGATCCCTTTGGTACACTGGTGCCTGCCTCCCTAAAGTTGGGGGTTGGGTGGGAAAAGGGGCAGATGACTTCCCTTCTTGATCCCTCCCCCGAATCCCAGCACAGAAGGGAAGTTGGGGCTCCTCAGCCCTCTGCAGAAGGAGTTCCTGGGCTCCCTCTTGGCACCCCGACGCCCTTTTTCTGCTGTCCCATCCTCCCCCCTCTCATCTTTGCTGCTACCTGTGCGGTGGTACAGACTGAGCCCCAGAAAGACAGCCAGGACACACCCGCCCTCTTTGTGGGGCCCTAAGTAAGTCACTTCCCCTGTTCTGGGCTACCACTTCCCAATCCATAAAAGGAGGAGGCCCCGTTCAGATGGACTTTAAGAACCTTCTAGCTAAAGTTTCAAGTGTGTCTCAGAGTCTGTCCTGGCTACTTCTCCCTAGAGCGGCACCCTCTTTTTCTTCTCCCAGCTCTCCAAAGTTTTGTTTTGTTTTTGGAGAGGGTGGGTGGGTTTCCCACTTTCACTGGGGAAGGGGAAGGGAGTAAACATTTATATAGTGCCTGCTGTGTGCCAAACCCTTTACAAATATTATCACCTTTGATCTCACAACCTTCCTGGGAGGTAAGGACTGTTGTTATCCCCATTTTACAGTTGAGAAAACTGATGCAAAAAGATGAAATGACTTGCCTGGAGTCACTTAGCTAGCATCTGAGGCCGAATTTGAACTCTTGGCATACTGACTCCAGGCCCACCCTTTCTATTGTGCCAGTTAGTAAAGGGCAGGAAAAGAGAATATTGCCTTTAATTATGTACTGGAACTGGAAACATGGTAGAGAAAGTGATAGGGAAACAGATGGGGTATCCCAAAGCCTAAAAGAGCAGTTATGTTTTAATTTGCCTGGCATTGCTTGACATGGAGTGTAGGTGTCTAACCCCGAGGAGTGTTTTTGATAGAAAGGTGAACTTTGTAGGATTTAGTATTTCATTTGGTGATGTTCGGTGGTGGTGGTGGGAACTGGAGCTGTGATTATTTTTAGGTGGTTTGGAAGAAAAAAAACCTAGATGATAATTGCCTTGACTCAGAAGGTGCTGTTTGCTTTAGCGCTTACTGTAAATGAACAATAAGATCTGCATTTAGAGTGCCTATTATCAGCTTCACAGATATGTCCTTCCTGTCTCTGTAAGCTCTTTAATACCAAGACTGTCTAAGGTTGAGATTTTGTGGTGCTTGAGGGACCATCTTTGAAAAGAAGTCTTCAGTTAGGCTCTAAGTTTTGTGTTTGCTACTCTTAGAGCTAGTGTAGAGAGCCCTTCTGTGATAACTGGCATTTTTAAACAGCTGTTATCTCATATTAACCTCACAGCAATCCTGGGAGGTGGGTAGTGCAAACCAACATCATTACATCTGTTTGACAGATAAATTATAGCATAGCTCATATTTCTTTGGGATCCCACCTTTGCCACCTCCTTTATGAGTCTGGACAAGTCACTTCACTGGCCTCCCCAGACTTCAGGATCATCATCCTTTCTAGCTTTAAATTTCCCATTCCTCACTATCAAGTACTTTCCCCTCCAAAAAACCCAATGAAGTTTTTAATGCCAGTATTGCTGCTTCCACCCTATGGAGTTTGCTAAAGGGTGGAACTTGCTGCCAGGTCTTGATTCCATCTGGCTAGACTGGAGCTCCCCGATTTCACTTTTTCTACCATGTCTTGCTGCCCTTGCTCAAAATCCTCTAACTCTGTCAACATTTTTGTAATACATGATCTCCATTCATGGAAGCTGCCTTTCCTGCGGTTTTCTTGGCATAAGGCAGATTTCACGCAAGTTAACAGATGCATTGGTGGGCCTGCCAGGCAAGTCCCAAGAAGGCCCCACTAGTCGAGCTGTTAACTTATACCCCAGTGTCCTTGCCCTTAACAGGAAATATTTATTGGCTTTCTTTGTTGGATGGGTTTGCCCTTCCTTAAGCAGTGGTTTTAAAATTCTTGTCTTTGACTCTACTGCTTTTGAGTAGCCCCATTTCCCTCCAGGTTTCTGTTCCTCTTTGTCCTGACACCATTTTTCTATGAGAAAAAAATACATGAAGGTTTAAAGGTTTATAAAGAGAAACAATATCCTTCAAGAATCAATCAGTAGAGGACACTGTTGTTTTGTTTGCTTGTTTCACAGGATTCAGTCAGAACCTTGAGCTCTTCCCACTCCCTTACTCTTCCACACTCCCTGGTGAGTTTAGCAGAAAGTAGATTACTTTCCTTTAGCTAGGTGGTACAATGGGTAGAGTACTAGGTTAGAAGTCAGAAAGACCTGTCTTCCTGAGCTCAAATTTGACCTCAGATATTTATTTTTTCTAAACCTGGGTAAGTCACTTCATCCTGTTTACCTCAGTTTCTTCATCTGTAAAATGTGCTGAAGAAGGAAATGGCAAAGCACTCCAGGATCTATCTTGGCCAAGAAAACCCCAAGTGGGTTCACAAAAAGTTGGATGTGAATGAACAGCCACAACAGAGTATCCTTGGACTACTCTGTACTACTGTAGACTCTTTGGATTCCCAAGGAAGAAATTGGCCAGTGTGCCTCTTTCTCTTGAAGGGATAAGATTCACTTGCTTCTCAGTCTCCAGACCTGTTTGAAATGAGATATGAAAGCAAGATCTGGGGTCCCTGAAAACCTCTGCTGGATGGAGAATTCTTTACTTGTTCTTTGAAAATTGCTTGTTCCTTTTGTGGTACAATGGAGACAATGTTGATTAGGTTTCCTAAAGTTCATCCTTGAACTAGGGGTTCAAACCTTGATTCTTTTACTAAGGAGCAGTGCCATCTTGGGCTGGTCCTTTCACTTCTCAGTTTCCTCATCTCTGAAAGGCGAGAATTGTACTAGATGACCTTCAAGGTCATTTCTGCTTCCAGGTCAATAATCCTAAATATTGGGACCTAATTCTGTCTTTTTCAACCTTTGAGGAAGTTGAAGAGGGGAAGGGACCTCTTCAGCCTCTTGTTCGATTCCTTCCTTGGAATTCACTGGGCACTCAGTGCTATTTAAACAAGCCAGAGCAACCATATTGTGGATGTCATTTGTTTTTATTCTGGATAAACATAGGAAAAAGAAAAACAAAAACACTTCTTTAGATAAAGAATTGTAGAAGGTTGGAGCTAGGAAGGGACCTTAAAGCAAAGAATGTTGGAATCCATTAAGACCTTAGCAATGACCTATCTACAGTTAAGGAAACAGAGGCTGCAAGCTGTGGGGATAAATGCAGTCAATCCAGGGAGCATCTGTTGAGTTCTTACTACTGTACTTGGCTTTTGGGGTGTGACAGCCCCTACTTCCCACCCCCCTTATAGTTTCAGGAACCTAGAGCTAGGGAACCTAATATGGTCATTTTCCTTAGAGCAATGGACTTGTTTTCTCCTCTGTAAAGTGGGGTATTGGCCTGAATGCCCAAGTATTGTCCAGCGATGATAGGCTATCTTCTCTGGCATTCTGAGATAGAGTTCTGGGCTGTCTAAGGTCACATGCAACACCTCAATTTTGACAGGTTTCTACTTTTCCATATTGCCTCATTCCCATGCAGCTAATTTTTTTTTAAATCAAGTGTATACTGTCTTTCTCCTAGAATTTGAGCCCTCCCCTCAGAAAACAAGGGGTCTGTAATAGAAGTGCTGACATGACTTTTAACTTTGTCTTTATGAACTGAGATGTGCTAATAAAGAGCTACTGTGCAGTCATTGAATACGGAGCTGGGATTGTAATCACCAGAGACTGAATCTCTCCGGAAGGCCTTCTTAGACCTAATTAAGAAGGCTTTTATGCTCTCCTTTGGGGAGGAGGGACAGGAATTAGCTTGTCTGCCTAGTTTTTTTTTTTTTTCTTGGGGGGGGTAACAGCTTAATCTAAAAAAATTGAAATGAATTGAGAAAAGGCTGACATTGTGGTGTCATGTATGGCTCTTTCCCAATCCAGTGCCTTTAAAGTAGCACATTTATGTGTGTGATTGCTAATAGGGATGAACTTTGATGTACATTAAATAACTTTTTCCATAGTGAGTGTGGTGTGGTTAGACAGCACATTCAGGACTTTTCTGCTAGGGCTAGAGGGGGGAAGCTAGAAACTTGAGGAATGGAATGAGATAGTGCGGTTAGACACACCCCTTCTCCCTCCTCCTTTTTTCCCCACTGGTGGTTAGATGCTGTTACTTTTTTTTTTCCCCCTTCATGTAAATGTTGCTCTCCTGATAGAAAACACTTGGACAGTTTGTTAAATACCATGGCTATGTTTTGACTGACATTCTTGAAATGACCGATGCACAGGACCACAGAGAGCCTCAAATGATTTTTTACAGTTTAGGAAACTGAGGGTTCAGATAGTAAGTGGCAGTGAAGATTTGAAGTTTTCTAACTATAAATCCAGGGGTCTTCTCATTCTCCCCTTCTTCTGCCCTTTTTATATAATTTAAGGGTTGCACTGACCTTACAATTGCTTGGAAATCTTGTTTGATTTTTTTTTAATAATAGCTTTTTATTTTCAAAATACATGCAAAGATAGTTTAACATTCATCCTTGCAAAATCTTGCGTTCCAAATTTTTTCCCTTCGCCCCCCTTCCTTCCCTAGACAGCAAGTAATCCAATATAGGTTAAACATGTGCAGTTCTTCTAACCATATTTCCGTATTTATCATGCTGCACAAGAAAAATCAGATCAGAAGGGGGGGAAATGAGAGAGAAAAAAGCAAGATAATTCAAATACCTTGGTGTGAAAGGGTTGAATTTACTAGAGGCAAGTCACAGGAATACACCGAATTAAATATAACAGAATAAAGGATTGATTGGGAGAATAGTTCTTATGTTCTGTTTTGGTTCTAGGGTTTGTTGTTTGTTTTTAGAAAACCTTATTTTATCTTAATCTTCATTTTAAAGGCAAAATCAGAGGATCTCAGTATAGAAAGGGTTATGAAAATTTAACTAAGACAGCATCTTCAAGTAGTCATTCATACCTACTTAAATATCCTTGATAGTGGAATACTCACTACTGATTTATGAAGCAATCTATTCCATAGTAGGACAGCTCTGCTTGTTCTGAAGTTTCTCCTTGGGTTGAGAGCAGAAATCTACTTTCTTGTAACTTCTATCCCTTCTTCCCACTTTTATCTTCTGTGACTACGTTTCTCCAACAGCCTCCTAGATTTAAAGGAGTCAGGAATGCCTACCCCAAGTCTTACTTCTCCAAGGTTAATTGCCTGTGGTTTCTCTTGGTTACATTTTCTGAACCTGCTTCAGGTTGTTGTTGTCCCTCCTAAAATGTGCCTAGAACTGAACTTGTGCACCAGATGTAGTCTGCCCATGTTTATTGGTGGTGTGACTAACGTCTTCCTCTTTTGGGACATTGACCTTTTCTATTCATTCCAGATGTGGTTGCTTTTGCTCCATTAGCTGCCAGGTCACACTCTTGACTAATATTGAGCTTGCAGCCATGAAAATCCCCAGGTCTTTTTCATAAGAATTGTTCTGCTAAGTTTCCTCCCATTGTGTATCATGAACTTGTGCAATTGATTTTTTTTTAATCCAAAACTGTATTTATTCCTTTTTTCTTTTTTTTTTGAAAGTAAAAAAAGTGTGTCGTCAGACTCCATCCATTATTTCTCTAGATATGGATTGCATTTCTCATCATAAATCCTTCCGAGTTGTCTTGGATCATTGTATTACTGAGACTAGCAAAGTTATTCACAGCTGATCGTTTTAATAATATTGCTGTTACTTTGTACATTTGTTCATGTACAATGTGTACTTTGTATACATTTCACTTTGCTTCAACTCATTTAAGTCTTTCCAGGTTTTTTCTGAGAATATCCTGCTCATTATTTCTTATAGTACAGTAAGATTCTATTGTACCAAAATTGATTTAGCCATTGCCCATTTGGTGGGAATCCCTTCAATTTCTGATGCTTTAGCCCCAGAAAAGAGCTGCTATAAACATTTTTGTACCTGAAAGTCTTTTTTGTTTGTTTGTTTGTTTTTTGTTTTTGTTTTATCTTTTTTGGGATACAGACCTTATAATGATATTGCTAATCCAAAGGGTATTTGCAGTACTTTTTTTTTTTTTTTGAGGGGGTGGGGTGGGATGGGATGAGAGGCAGTTAAGGTTAAGTGATTTTCCCAGAGTCATAAATTAGTAAATAAGTGTCTGAGTCTCAATTTGAACTCGAGTCCTTCTGACTCCAGGACCAGTGCTCTATCTACTATGCCATCTAGCACCCCTTGGATTTAGTTTCTGCTCATCATTTCAGTTTTTCTAGATCTTTTTGGATTTCCAAAAGCATTTCCCAGTATACTGTCACCTAGGTGTTGGTTAAGTGTGGGATGAATGAATGAATCTATAAGTGAAATAGAAAAAGGTTGATTTCTTGATTTCATTTTAGGCCCCATTTCACTATTGAGAAAGTGCTCTACCATTTGTATTTGAAGAACCTTCTAGCTTTTAAAATTTTTGTGATAAATATAAATTCCCATTGGATAATCTTGAACCCAGAGTTAGGAGACCTTCTTCAAATCTCAGTTGTGTTACTAGACCATCAAGTTCTGAGTCTTAAATTCCTTATCTTGAAAATAATAACAATTTTCATAAGACTTTCTTATAGAGTCATTGTGGGAAAGCACTTGTCATCCCATAGGTAGCTTACCTACTGATAGCTCTATTATTAAGCTTCTGTGTACCCTTTGTAAGTCACTTAACTGCTGCAGCTTAGCTGTTTCATCAGGAAAATGAGAGGGTGAGATGACTTGACTTCGAAAATCCTTTCCTGCTATTCTGCTATTCTGTGCTTCAAGTAAACCCTTACTCTTAATTGCAACCTTGCAAACCCATTAGTAATCGAAAGAACACTGGATATAGAGGCAGAAAACTTGGGTTCAAATTCAGCTCAGTCATTTTATTTTACCATCCAGTTTACTTCTCTGTAAAATGCCAGGGTGGACTAGATGATCCCTAAAGTCCCTTTCTACCGCTAGTCGGGTGATTTCTTTGAAACTGAATCCTAGGGAAGGATGTTTACTATTTGGAGACCTAAAGCTTTGTGAATGTGCTGAGTAATAGGGATCACAGCATAGATAATGACAACAATAAAGTTTAATTGAACTCCCTTAAAGTGGTTATATTGTAAGACCTATTGGGAAACAGATTATGTAGAGTTAATGAAAAAAATTCGCTGGCCTCTCTGCTAGCTCATTGTAAAACAACCAGACCTCAAGATAGTTCCAAAGTTCATGGAGGCAGTGTCTTTTCCTCCATTGGGATGTGCCAGGTAATTGAGGTACCTCCTGTCTATCTGACTGAATGGGGGAGGCTTGCGGCTTATAAAAGGAACTCTTGAGGTATTCAGGTAGTAATAATCAAAGGACATTTCCATAGTACTTGGGAGATTTCTTCATAATCCTGTGAGATCTACAGAGCAAAAAAAAAATTTTAATTAAAAGCTTTTTATTTGCAAAACATATGCATGGATAATTTTTCAACACTGACCTTCTGTTCCAAATTTTTCTCTCCTTCCCCTATCCCCTCCCCTAGATGGCAGGTAGTCTAATACATGTTAATTATGTTAAAATATATGATGAATCAAATATATGTATACATATTTATACAATTATCTTGCTATACAAGAAAAATCAGAACTACAGGGAAAAAACCTGTGAAGGAAAACAAAATGCAAGCAAACATCAACAGAAAGTGTGAAAATGCTATGTTGTGGTCCACACTCAGATCCCACAGGCCTCTCCCTGGGTGTATATGGCTTTCTTCATCACTGAACAATTGGAACTGGTTTGAAACATCTCATTGTTGAAGAGAACCATGTCCATCAGAATTGATCATTATATAGTCTTGTTGTTGCTGTATATAATGATCTCCTGGTTGCAGAGCAAATATTACTGTCCTCATTTTGTAAATTAAGAAACTTGCAGCTCAGAATTGCAGTTATTTGCACCCAAGTCTCTTCCAAATGCCTTTTGTCCAGTTTTCCTTAGCTCCTTTGTGTTTTCTAGGCTGGTCTTGCCTTGGTGGGGATTACGTGAAAGACTAAATGAGTCTGTTTTGTTGTTTTGAAATTGAAAAGTGATTTGAATGTGTTATGTCTGAGGGTTTCCAGAACCCTTTGGTGGAAGGAGTTCAAGCTGAGAAATGGGGTAGGCAGGGCTGCCCCGAATCCCATCCTGCCTGATCTGGAAGTCTTGCTAAGTGTGAGTCTTCAGATATTCTAAATGTATAGAGTTTTTTGTTTGATAGTTAGTAAACATTTATATAACCTATACTGTGTACAGAGTAGAGTGACAACACTATGAATGCCAGAAGAGCTGGGATATCAGCAACACCACCAGCAGAAAGATGGTGTCCAGATCAAGACCTGGGTTAGTGTGCAGATACTTCTGGGTGCATGTGGACAAGGGCAATGAATGTTTACAGAGGATAGTGATTATCTGGGTTAAAGGAGTGTCTCAGGAGTATTGGACCTGTTAATCCTGTGGAGAAGACTTGATAGGGATACCATCACTGGCTTTAAAAGGTCCTTGGATAAGAGGGAACAGTCAACTACTTTGCCCCAGAAGGAAGAAGCAGGCATAAGCAGTAGAAATTGCAGAGGGGCCTATTTCTGGTTAATATGAGGAAACTGTCCAGCAAGGTGGGTGCACTGTCTCAAGAGGTAAGGGAGTTCTAAATCAGTACAGACATGCAAAATACCCTTGGATTATATACGTGGGATTTTCCTCCATAGGAAGTTGAACCAGCTAAACCTGAGGCCTCTTTCACCTCAGAGGCTGTAAGGTTCCATAAATGGGATGGAGCAGCTGGGTAGCTCAGTGGGTAGCACACCAAACCTGGAGTCAGGAAGAACTGAGTTCAGATCTATCCTTGGACACTTACTAGCTGTGTGACTAACAAGTCACTAACCTTGTCTGCCTCAGTTTCCTCCTTTGTAAAATGAGCTGGAGAAGGAAATGGCACACTAACTCTGGTATCTTTGCCAAGAAAATCCCAAATGGAGTCATGAAGACTTGGACATGGACTGAATAACAACAAACAACAGTTTGGTGATATGATAGGGAATTTAAGAATGTCCTGGAGAGCGTGAAACATATCCATGATTCTAACATAGCCCCATTGTATGCTGTATAACAATTGAATTTTGTTAGCCTACAGGGGAATCACAAATTCTGACTTTATTAGTGCTTCCCCGCCCCAAATTTATGGGCAAAAAAATGAGTTTATGATTCACTGTTGCTCTGAAAGGAACTCCTGACTTTGGCTGACAGATGTTGCTTGAACATCTCCTGTTTTTGAGGGGATGGCTTCTTTTTGTTGAATCTTTTGAAAAGCTAGACCCCAGAATAAACTCAGCCTTCTGGACCATAACCTACTGAGAGGTACTCATGCTTGGAATGGGGAGAGCTGACAGCCCTGTCTTATGGTGGCTCTGTGTGTGCATGTGTGTGTGTATGTGTGTGTGTGCCTGCTAGTCTTCCTTTTGGTTTCTGTTGGTCTGGGTCTGAACTTGAAGGAACACATCCAGACTCCCATTGTAACTTTGTTTATAGATGTCACAGCTGAATGGATTTACTTCCTGGTAGCCTTCTGGCTTTAGTGGGGCTTCACAGTCACGATCTGGGATACATGTACTGCCTAGTCTTAGAGGGCTGTTGTTAGGCTCTGGGGGAGTGGGGGATGAACTTACAAGATACTTTGTAAAGAGATGGGGCTTTATTGGAATGAAGTGATGTCAGCCACTTGTAGGTGAGTGTAGCTCAATTAGATTAAAATGTAATTGGGAAATACTTAACAAAATTAAAAAGAAAAATATAGCTAGCATTGCATTTTTAAAACTGCCAATCTGGGGCCTGCAGGGACCCTTCTGTATGCGTAATTGGTCCCTCTCCACATCCCCTGTTGAGAGGGGACACCACTACTGTGGGGAGGTTTCAGGTTGGATAGGAGATGAGCACCAAGCCCCTTATGATTCAACATTGTGATCCAGAAGCCAGGAAGGGTTATCAAAATAGTAGCTATTATCTAGAAAATAAGGAAGAAACTCAAACTTTGAAGTTCTCCCTTTTATTCCCATCAGCTTCAAACCACAACTTTGTTTAACTTTGTGGTATTTAAAAAATTTTTTTCCTTTACATTGACCTGGGTTGATCTTTTACTTAGTGTAATTTCCTCATTAGCAGGATTCCACAACTTCTTCAGAGTTACCACTTAATCCACTGGGTATGTGATAGAATATTAATGACTTCAGTGCACTGTGTTCCCCAGCTCCCTTTGATACCAAAGCCAGTCATTCCTGGCTTCAGGTCACCCTCCCCCAGAAGAGAAAGGGGAGTCAAAAACAGCCATATCTGAAGAGCAACTGAGGCTCCCGGTCTTAAAAGGGCAGCTTCAGAGCAGCTGAAGGACCCCCCATGTCACCCTCAGGTAGCACAGGTAGCACAATGCTGAGACCCCACTTAATTACTCCTCCTGGAATTCAGCAGCAGCCCACACTGTCCTTCTCAAGTTGCCTCACCCAGAGAGTTAAATTTTTCTTGTTTTATAAAGGCCTTGCCTATTGCTCCACCAGGTTACAGTGTGGGGCAGGACTGAGGAGTCTTCCCAGCACTGCCCAAAGAGGCAGAGACCGAGAAGCTGTGTCTGCACTGCAGAGGGGGGAGCCTGTGTGTGTGTGTGTGTGTGTGTGTGTGTGTGTGTGTGTGTGTGTGT
>JAJPUD010001261.1:106040-143231 GCA_023553655.1 Myrmecobius fasciatus | reverse complement strand
GTGTGTGTGTGTGTGTGTGTGTGTGTGTGTGTGTGTGTGTGTGTGTGCGTGCGCGTGCGCGCACTGGCTTGCTTTCTGTTTCTGTTGGTCCAGTTCTGAACTTTAGGGAAGGAACACATCCAGAGTTACCTTTGTCAGTGTTTGTTTCCAGACAGTTGTCACAGCTGTATAGGTTTACATCCTGGTAGCCTTCTGGCCATGATAATTAAGTGTCACACCACTTACTTGAATCCACTTTGAATCGATCCCTTGGTTTGCCTAAAATGCTGGGAGGCAGAACTTGCCATTTCAAAGTGGCATTTCCTTCACTACCAGCTGCCTGCCTTTTCAGCATGGCTGTCGCTCTGATATTCCCATGGTTGGATTGTAGGGCCACATACTAGGGAAAAGGGGGGCCTTCCAGTCTCTGATTTGTGAGTGTGACTTGAGAGCATTTTATGTCAGGATGAGTTGAGAACCCCAAAGCAGCTGTGGTTTAGGAGGGAGAATCATTGGCCAGAGGCCCATGCTGAAAGTCTAGTTCTGGAGTTTACTAGCCTTGGGGAAATTAGTTAAAGTTTGTCACCCTTAGTTTCCTTAGCTGCAAAATTACCCTTCTTCCCTGTCACACAGCTTTCATACAAGGAGGCAGTGGCTCTAATGTCTTCTAAATGCAAAGGGATCTAGATCATGTAGGGATATAGAAAGACTGATTAATTTTCTACCAGAGGACCCAGGTTTTGGAAGTGGGCTTGGAGGAGAAATCAGTGGAGCAGAGGTCATGACATAAAGGACAATTAGGAGGAACATGGCATGGACTTATTCTGCCTGTCCAAGAGGCAAAACTAGGACTCTGGGGTAAAGCCATGCATGCTGAGCATATTTTGGCTCCACATAAGGAAGAATTTCCTAACCATCACATTTGTTCAAAAAAATGGAATGAGTGGCCTTGGAAGGTATTGGGTTCCCTGACTGGGGAGGTGTTGAGAGAGAAACCGGGTGTAAAGGCTTTGCTAGGGAAGGGCAGCCTTCTCCTGATGCCAAATGCCAGAGTAAATCACTCCCTTGACTCCATTTCAATAATGGCCTGAGTGCTAATCTTTACTTTGCCACCAGTTGCTGGATGACCTTAGGCCAACCATGTCTCTTCCTTGATTTCCTAATCTGTAAAATCAAGGGCTTTGGGAAAATGTCCTTTCAGCTCTAATACACCATGTGTCCAGGGAGCTCTGTAGCTCTGAGATCATCTAATTGAGTGATTTGTTAAGGTCTCTTTTAGTTCTGAGATTCTAACTTTTGGGCCTCAGTTTCCCAAAATCATTTGGTGTTTTATGTAAACTTTCTCTTTAGTAGAGGACATAGGCTAACGACATAGGCCATAGGACTGACCAAAAAAGACCATGGAAAAGCAGATCTTCTCTGTTACGATCCTCCTAATTTTCCAAGTTGGTGAGAGCAAGAGCAGTTTGGTTCCCCAGGGATGTGGAGAATCTAAGACATTGGCTGTTTCTACCCTGATGACTATCTGCCTGTAGAATTGGGGATGTGTTAATGACTGCTGTGGCAGGATTGGAGATTTTGCAAGGCAGAATTCCACAAGTTCAGGCACACATACTGTTATCCCTTCTGAGCACTGCAATCATCTTTGGTAGTGTAAGAGAATCCCCCCCTATCTTATCCCATCCTAGGAGTTCCCCCATTGGATATTTCATATTTTCTTTCTTGCACATTTAGATCACTAAGCTCTCTTAGGCTTTATGTGCCTAAGTACTAAGTGTCCTGGCAGGGATAGAAAAGTATTAAAGGTAATTTACAATCTATAAACTCACAAAATGTCAGAACTGGGAGGGACTTGAGAATATAGAGTATCAGAATTGGAACAGATTTTGGAAAATGTTAATGTAGATAAGGCCCTTAGAACAAATAATCTCAGAACTGGGGGAGAGACCTTATCACATAGAATGTTCAACTGGGAATGAAGTAGGATGTACTATGTTAGAACTGGAAGGGATCTTTTTATTGTAACCCATCATTTTATAGATAGAGAAATCAATGCCCAAGTATGTAATGTTACATGCCTCCGGTCACAGAACTTTTTGGTAGTAGACTAATTGGACCATAACCTAAGTATTTGAAAAAAAAACAAAACCAGAAAAATACAAGAACTTCATATAATTAAGCATCAGGATATGTGTTTTAGACATCATGAGCTACAGGAAGTGGGACTGTAGATGAAGGAATTGTGGGATCTAGGAGTTGGGAAGAAGTGAGGATGCATTGGGACTGGGTGACCTTAAAAGCCTGAGCAAAGAGGAAGAAGTGGGGGAAGCTGCAGTAGACTGATGGCAAGCAGGGATGCATAGGTGAGCTGGGAGGGGTTTGGACCCCATCTGCAGCCTTCAAGGATCTGTCTGCCTATAGGGATGACTGCCTGCAAGTTTTCATCAGTAAGCTTTTTACCCCTGCTTTCTGAGTCTGTGCTATACCAAATCTAAAAAAAAAAAAAAACAAAAAAAACAAAACCTAGGCCCCATGAGTGTCTTGCCTATTCATTTTGGCTATTACTTAGTGCTAGACTTCCTTGTCATTGGCTTGATTTCTTAAATATATTCATATCTGCTCCAGCCCTGTTGTGAAATTCTATAGCAATCATTTTTGAAGCCAAGATAAATAAAAGAAATCTAGTCCCATGTCAGCACTCAGCCCAGAGCTTGGGTGTGCTAGGCTGGAATCTTAACATTTCATTGAAAAATTCTGTCCAGACCTTCCTATAGATTTGAGTTCTTTTCATTCATATTTAGGAAACCATAGACTATTAAAGCTAGATGCACAGAGCATAGGATGTCAGAACTTTGGAGAGAGGTGTCATATTGGCAAAATGATTGAGGGAGAACCAGATTAAAATGTAATTGGGAAATGTTTAACAAAATAAATAGAAATACAGTAAGATTTAGGTAATGCTAATTTGTAGTTTTCTAAGGCTATGCAATAGGAAAGGATCAGTTTCTATTTGAGTTTCACACCCCTTCTTTAGCACATAGAATGTTGATGCTGAGAGGGTCCCTAGAACTCAAGGAACCCTCTTGTGAGAGGAAGGAAGGTAAGTTGTAGCTTAGCTTCTCATTACATTCAGTTCAGCATGAGTTTATTATATGCTGCAACTGGACAATTGTGGCCTTTCAGTTCTTGTTGCCACATTTTAGGAGTACATGGAAAATGGGACAGTTTCCAAAGGAGAATAATTATAACAAAGGAACCTTATACCATAATTGATTAACGGAACTGAGGATGTTAATTCTGCAAAAAGCTTAAGTCTAAGGGAAATAGTAGCTTTCTCCCCACTCCCCATATTGCCCATGTTTGAAGAGCTGTCTGGGAGAAGAGGAAGCAGAACCTAGAACAGTGGATAGCAGAAGTTACCAACGAGACAGATAGCTGACTAATAGAAAGAAGGGCTTCATCCTGGGCAGAAGTGTCCAGCTGTGGCTGCCTGGGGATTTAGGGAGCTTCCCAAGGACTGTTGGTGTTCAAGCAGAGCCTGGGATGTTACATGAGACACTGCAAGCAGATCTTGGGTTGCCATGTCCTCCTTGATCAGTGACACTGTTCTCCCAGAAGGATGCTCCATTTCTCCCATTTTGGACATGTCCTCAGCTGGCTCCCGTGCTTCCATCTCTTGCTCCTCCTGGTTTACCTGGCTTCAAGACTCAGCTAAAGGCCTGCTTTCCGCAAGGTGCCTTTTCCAATCCTCCTTAATGTGAGTATCTTCATTCTGAGATTAGCTCCAGTGTCTCCTGTTTATTTCTTGCTTGTACCCAGTGCTTTTTGTGTTTGTCTCTGCCTTTAGACTATAAGCTCTTTCAGGGCAGGACTGTCTTTTGCCCTTCTCTGTATCCCCAGAGTTTTTAGCATACTGCCTGGCATTTGGCAAAAAGGCTGGTTGACTGACTGACTGTTGGAGATACTGGAGAAACAAACAACAAAAATAAAATAAAGCAGAGCCTGCCCTCCAAGGAGCTTGCTTTTTTTTTTTAAATGTTTTTTTATTAAAAGCTTTTTATTTACAAAACATATGAATGATTTTTCTACTTTGACCTTTGAAAAAACTTTTTTTTCCCCAAGCTTTTCCCTTCCTTCCCCCCACTCCCCTCCCCTAGATGACAGGTAATCTAATACATGCTAAATAGGATAAATTATATGACAAGTCCAATATATGTATACATATCTATACAGTTATCTTACTGCACAAGAAACATCAGATCTAGAAAGAGAAGAAAAAAAAACAACCTAAGAAGGAAAACAAAATGCATGGAAATATTCACAGAAAGCGTTAAAATGCTGTGTTGTGGTTCACACTCAGTTCCCTCAGGCCTCTCTCTGGATGTATATGACTATCTTCATCGCTGAACAATAGGAACTGGTTTGATTCACATCATTGTTGAAGAGAACCATGTCCATCAGAATTGATCATCGTATAGTCTTGTTGCTGTGTATAATGTTCCAGGAGCTTGCTTTCTACTGTGAAGCTAGACTAGGAAATTAGAGGAGTTGCAAATAGGGAAAAGCTAGGGATACGGTGACAAGAACACAGGATTCTGAGGCAGAACTCCTGGTTCCTAGTTCTGGTTTTGCTGCTTATGGTGTGACATTGAGCAAAGCCCCATTTTGCTTTTTGTGAAATGAAAGGTTTAGATCAGGTGATCTCTAATGTCTTAGTTCTGAAATCCTTTGTATCTTAGAACCTGAAAGCCTCCAGCAGGGTCTCAACCAGTCTTTAAATATTTATTAAGTATTTACAGGTGTTTGGTGCTCTAACTAAAAGTGCTCTCTTGGTGTGTTTGTGCTCTCCCCTTCCCCCATCCCCCTTTTTCTTCCCTCCCCCTCTCTCTCACACTAATGGGAATATGCAGAAAACATGACAGGTATGGGGGGGTGGGTAGGCACAAGCCTCGGGGGAATCTGGAAAGGTTTTTGAGAAAAAGTAGCTTTGGGTTTGAGTCTTAAAAGAAGGAAGGATTCTATGAATGAGGACTGCTTGCCAGTCTTGGGGTTAGAGAGGAAGTGTTGTGCCTGAGGAACTGTTAGAGACCAGTTTGATGGGAAGGTAGCCAGAATGAAGGGCACTCAGGCTAAAAAGATAGTGGGTGAGGAAGGACTTGAAATACCAAACAGGATATTATGTTTCATCCTAGAGGATCCATGGGAGTTTATTGTTGGGACATAGGGAGTCTTGTGCTTTAGAGAAAGAACTTTGGTGATGAAATGATGATGAGCGGCAGTGGGGAGTGACTTGAGGTGGGCAGACCAGTTGGGAGGCAGTAGTCCAGATGAGAAGTGATGAAAAGCTGATGCAGAAGGAATGAAGAAGATAGATATGAGAGAGAGATTGTGGAACTGGAATAATAGTGTTTTGAATATGAAGGGGTTTGGAAAGGAAAGATCAAAATATGCTTTAGAAACATTTAAGGTGGTGAAGAGCACCAACCACTGCGAGCTAATCATGAGGAAACTGGAGGCATCTAAACAGAACTTTAAAACAAGTTAGGGCATTTGATTTGCCGAGTGGTGTTGGAGTGGCTATGGATGTTAGCAGATAGAGATTCCAATGGGGGCCTCCCAGCTCCCAATCCAGTGTTCTTTACTCTTCACACCACAAATCCCCATTTAGTTCCAAATAGCTTTTAGTGAACCAGATGATTCTTGCATGTGGGTGGCAAGTAGGGCCAGATAGCCCTTGAAATCTGAAATTTCATGATTCCTTGAGCCCCCTTTTTTCAGGAATTTGAAATGCTTTGTGTTGTCTAAATTCAAAACTCTGTTTTGCTTCCTGATTTAGATTAGCATCCAAATAGCTTTCCCTTATCTTACCCTTTAGAATGTGTTAAATTCTATAGTGATTTTTTTTTTTTTTAAGCCAGATTTAGCATAGAGTTAGTTTGGCCTTGGAGAGGCAACATGGGGCTAGACTTGGAATCAAGGGGCTTATTTTTAGAGTGGGGAAAACAACATGTTTTTTATTATGAAATACAGAATGTATACAAAATAAATAGGAAGTGAGAGAGGCAACCTATCCTAAAGGATAGAATTTCCAGCCTTTCTCTGACAGATATTGACTCTCTGATCCTGGGGCAACTTATCCAACCTTTGAATGGCTCCCTGAGACTGAATTGCCAGACAGTTGCCGATCTGCCTTGGTAAAGGGATTTCTTTATAACAGAGTCAAAAACTAATTTGGGGAGGACAGGGGTGGGGAATCTGAAAAGACCTTAAGGTGCACTCACCTTGGTTGGATCTGGCATTCCAAAAGGCAAAGAGGCAAGAAGGAAGAGCATTCCAGATGTGAGGCTAGAGATGGAAGTACACTTACTTCATAAATGTCTGATGCTGTTCTCTTTAATCGGGGCTAGCCTAGGTGACCTCGGGACCTTCTGTTTCCTGTGTTACATATTCTGTATTTTAAATTCCCTCCTGGCTTTTCCATTCTCATTAATTGTTCTGAGGACCCTTTAGCTTTAAGTGTTCTGTGTTCTAAGGGCATTTCCTTTCTGATATTCTGTGATTAAGCTTTCTGAAGCTTATGCCATCCATTTAAAGGCATATTTGTAAGTTGCTTACCATTCTTAAGAACTGACCACTTTCTATTTTTAAAGTGAATACTCTTTGGTGGTTCAGGAACTATATTTAAAAAACAAAATGCCTGCTTTGTTCAGTGAAGTTTTTTAAAAGCTGCTCCATCCCATTGACCTTTGAGTGCTTTTCTCCCCCTTCTTTTCTCACTGCCTTGTGTGACAGGAAATGCAACCAGCCAAGTTAGAAGCAAGTTGGAGTGTCCCATTGACAGATGCAAAAGAGGGAGTGAACAGATTGGGAGGAAAGAGGAGTGAAATAGAGACAGAGGTTGCTGGTCAGAGTATCAGGACTGGGGTTCTATCGTATAGGCTCAAAGCCGCAAAAAGTTCAGAGTTTGAAGGGACATCAGGAACTTTCTCTGATCTAGCCTGAACCTTGAGATATTCCCTCCATAAATTTGCTGATGAGTCAGTCAGCCTCTGCTTGAAGACTTTTAGGGAGGGGTAAATACTGCTTTCCAAGGGAACCCATTCTACCTTTGTATAATCCTAGACTGAGAACCCCAAATTTGTCTTTTGGGAGTTTCCATCCATTCCAACTAATTGTGACCCTGTGATTCAAACAGAAAGAATCTATACCATTGGCATGTGATAGGATTTATATGGTTCAATGGCTATCTTGACTGCCTGATTTAGGATTGCTCTTTCCTAGGCTTAACTACTTTTAGTTCCTTCAGCTGATCCTCATGAAATGATCGTGCAGTTTTTCACAACTGGAGAACTCACAGTTTATCATTGTATTTCCTAAAATGTGGCTATCAGAACCTAACAGATATTCTAGATATGATCTGCCCGGGCCAGAGTAAGATTGGGATATCACCTCCCCAGTCCTGGATACTGAGTTTTTCTTCACGAAGCCAAAGATTATGTGAGTTTTATTGACTGAGCATTTGAGCATTTTGAACTTGTGTTCAAGTTCAAACCCACAGATCTTTTTCAGATTAACTGCTATCTAGCCAAGCCTTTTTTCATACTTATACTTGTGACATTGAGTCTGAGTATAAGACTTTACATTTGTCCTTGTTTCATTCCATAGATAGGCTCACTGTCCTAGACTGTCACAATGAGCTTGGATCCTGATGTTGTCAATCTTGGCATCTCTCCCTAGTTTGTGTTAGATACACATTTGATAAACTTTCCCCTAAACTTTTATAGATAATAAGGTTGAATTGAACTGAATAGTCAGTGATTCAAAGATTCAAATCCCTTCCCCTTCAGCTTTCTTGCCAGTCTCATATTATTATGAATTTAAGCAAAACTGATACTATTCTTGCAGAACCCATTGGAGAAAGAAGCAGCCCTTGCCCTTGGGAATAGAGACCAACTGCTCAAAATGTCCTTCCAGATTGGTATTGGGTCAGTAATGACTCCTTTTGGGGTTGGCTATTTACCCATTTCTCTGTGGGCATCTGTACTGTCATCCAGCTCATAACCCTCTGTCTTTTCTGTAAGAATAGCAAAAGAGTCTCTGTTAAATGTTTTCTAAAATCTAGGTCATCTCTAGCATTTCCCTGTTTGTTACTCATTTTGGTATGACCTATTTATTTATTCATTTATTTTTGTTCTGGCTTGTGATTTCCTTGGTGTAGGGAACCCCTTCTTACAATTCAGATAGGGAACTGTTGTGTAATTTCTCAAAGAATTGCCTGAGGGATACAGATGTGACATGACTTGTGCAGGGTCATTCAGCCAATACATGTCCAAAGTTGGATTTCAATTTCTTTCCGTCTTCGAGGCCAACTTTCTCTGCAATACCATACTGCCTATACTACTGCATACACTCACAGTACTGAGTAAATTTTTTTTAACCAGATTTTTTATTTCATTATCATAAGGAACTTCTAGTAAGGAAACTCTCTTTACCAACGTAGTTACCAACGTAGATGAGCTCCTGCTTTGCCCCAGATAGTTTTAGAGATTGCCTGGGATCCTGCAAGGATAAATGCTCCCACATCCAGGTAGGTCTTCCTGATCCTGGACCACTCTTTCTCCACTAGGCCATGCAGCTCATCAATGGCCTGGCCTTGATGAGACCTTCCAAGCTCACTTTTCTTGATTGCTGCTTCCATGTTCAAACATCCATTCCTCGAATACCGCTCCCTTTAGTTTTTGCCAGGAATCATTTCCTGATCTATAGCTCGTAGACTTCATTCTCTTGCCTTTTTTGAGAACTGGGATGGCACTTGGCTTTTCTGGGAAAATTGCAACTCTTCTGTTCTGTATAACAATTCAAAGATCACTTATATAAGCCCAGAAATCATACCTGTTAACCATTTATTGCTGCATCATGGACCCAGTCACTTGAACTCATGAAAAGGGATCAAATCTTATTATTGTTACTGTCCTTTCTAGGCTATGTCTTATTCTCTTTGGCAAGAAGAACAAAAGCAAAATGAGATATGTAGCTTGGTTTTCCATTGTCTGTTTAACACCATTCCATCCATGCCATTCCCTCTGCTTTATCAGTAGAACTTAAAAGAACAGACAGCCAAATCTTTTTTTCTTAGCTTTAGCTTTCTTGCCAAACTTGCATCATCATGAGTTTAAGCACTGTTAACATTATTCTTGTAGAACCTTGGTAGGTAGGAAGGAAGGAAATGAGCATTTATTAAGTGCTTATCATGTGCCAGGCACTGTGCTAAGCACTGGGGCTACAAATATAAGAAAGTCCCTGGATTCAAGGAACTTATCCTCTAATGGAGGAAGATATTATACAGAAGGAAGCTGGAAAAGCTGGGGGTGGGGGAGAAGTCCAGAAAATCCTGTGAAGAAGCAGGAGGGGAATAAAGATTGGACCCCTTCCACAAAGGGGAGGATCCAGGAGGAACTCAAGGGAGCAGTGTTATATCGTACAGTGAGAAGATGAAGGGACCATTGGGTGTTCTAGGGAGAGTGACCCCAGATCCTGAAGGACATTCCTGGATAAAACTCATGCTTTGGAAGCTTTCACCTTTCATTCATGCTTTCAAAAAACCCTAAGTTGTTTGGCGCTTTAGGCAACTCCCCATTTCTTTGTAGTCAGAGCTAGTTTTTTGGTGGCTGTCTTGAGAATTCATTCTTGAGAGTTTCCTGTTGGCTCATTTCCCTGAAGGATTAGAGCCTATGGGATTTTACTTCTCCTTTGTCTTAATCCTTTGAAATCTACTTTCTTCAAATCTAGGATGCAAGTCACACTATTCCCACACTTCCTCTTCTCTGTCATAAATTCTAAGATGGAGTAGTCACAAGGTTCTCATCCTTCCTATCCCAGCAGCTTGTACCTCCTTTTTGGCGAGAGTCAGATCCAGAATATAGACTTCTCCTACTGTTTAAGCCTCTCATTGGAGGTCTTTTGAAGAGTAAAAAAAAGGACATTTTTGCTTTTTTGAAAGGAGAGAGTGTGATGGGAGATGTGGGAAAGGGAGAGAGAGAGAGGAGAGACAGATCCAAAGGAGAAGAGGAAGAAGAGAGAAGAGAGGGGAGAGAGAGAGAGTGCGCACTCTAATAAACTTCTTTTTATTTGAAATAATGTTCTGGGCACTGTGCTAATTGCTGGGATACAAAGAAAAGCAAAGTTGGTCTCTTCCCTTAAGGGGCCGACAGTCTATTGTGGGAGACAATGTACAAATAATTATTTATACACAAAATGTATATAGGATAAATTGGAAATGACAGAGGAAAAAGCCTGCCATTTTTGTGGACTGAGAAGACTTCTCGGAAGATGGAATTTTTGTTATGTCAGTAGAAAGAACAACCATGTACACACACAAAACCAAAAGTGAATGTTGTGAAACTACAAAGTTTGGTTTCACAGAGGAGATACCAGAACATTCCTGTTGTCCCCTTTTGTAGAATTTTGGAATTCCATGAGTCTGCAAAGATGTTTGGGTCTAGATTTTATTGCTAGCTCTCTCTCTCTTTTTTAAATTAAAGCTTTTTATTTGCATAACATATGTATGGGTAGTTCTTCCACATTGACCCTTACAAAGCTTTCTGTTACAAATTTTTCCCCCCTAATCTCCACCCCTCCCCTAGATGGCAGGAAGTCCACTACATGTTAATTATATTAAGATACTTGACAAGTTGAATATATGTATACATATTTCCACACTTATCTTGCTGTGCAAGAAAAATCGTATCTACAAGAAAAAAAATCTGAGAAAGGAAACCCAATGCAAGCAAACATCAATCGAGAGCATGAAAATGTTATGTTGTGGTCCACATTTCATATTCCTCTCTATGGTTGTATATGGCTTTCTTGGAACTGGTTTGAAACATCTCATTGTTGAAGAGAGCCATGTCCATCAGAATTGATCATCATATAATCTTGTTGCCGTGTATAATGATCTCCTGGTTCTGCTGATTTCACTCAGCATCAGCTCAATTCTAGCTCTTTTAATGGATTTTATCACCTATTAATTTCTGGGCATTCCTTCTTCCCATTATAGTTATGGTTCACAATATTTAGCTGGTTGTATTACCTAGGCAGTTTCCTTTTTTAAATATAAAGCTCTTTTGACTAGATTTGAGAGATTCTAGGTGAATATATTGTTATTGGCTCTTGTTAGGTCTCCTTCATCCCTGCAGTGGAGTCAAATACTATCTTAGCCAGCTGTTCACTTTGCAAATCTGCTTTTCTCTTCTGAGGCCATTTTTCAGTCAGCTGAGGTATTGAAAACGGCCCTGCTCTCAAAATCTCAAGAAGATTTCATAATCTTTTATTTAAGTAATGCTACTGAAAATCTTTATTCACTCAATCAGTAGTAAACATTTATTAAGCATTTACTATATTATGGGCATTGTACTAAGCATTGAGGATACAAAGAAAGGCAAAAGACAATTCCTGCTGCTTATAGTCTGATGAGGAAACAGCGCGTAAATAAATATAGATAAAGCAAGCTGTTTGCCCTTGATTTTTGAAGAGGACCAGGACATCAGGGAGCTGATGCCATGACTTGAATGTGAATTGGGGTTAAGTGAGGCAAGACTGTGCAAGGTCACCAGCCTCACTTTCCTTTCGAGCCATCTGGGTCCAGTGGCCAGATGTAAATCCGGATGACTGGAGATGGCCCTGGATGCAGTGGGAGACCTTTGCCTTTTTAAGCTGAGGTCTTTAATTGGTCTCAGGTAGACTGAGGCCACACCCATTCAGTGATTTAGGTTAGGTAGCAATTGACAAAGGATTTCCTCTTTCACCTGGTCAAAAAAAAAAAAAAAAAAAAAGATTCATTCCACTAAAAAGCTCTTGGGACTTTCTTTGGATAACTATTAATGAATTTATATCTGTGTGTACTTTGCACATAGTGATTTGCAGACAGGATTGGGATGACCTTCTCCAGTTTAATTGGCACTAAAACAGAAAGGAAAAATGAGTGGCTCCAGGTCACCTTGCAAGTAAGTGACATGATTTGACCTCCCTCCTTCCCCTCCCCCCAACTCAGATCTTATGACTCCCAGGTTTATGATCTTGGAGTGTCATCTAGGTGGAATTACAGGCTTCTTTGTCCCAGGTTCCTTCATCATCTCTTGTTCCCTTTCCACCCACCCTTACTGTAAGGTCTGAAAGGATAAATCTTAAATTATAAGCATGGCAGAATTTGAAGGACCCTTATGAAATAGAATATTGGATCTTGAAGGACTCTTAGAACATAGAATATTATCAGAACTGGAGTAATAATTAACAATAATAATATGAACACTGGGACAGACGCTGTAACATATTCCTTCAGGCACCTGCCTGGAATTTAGCAATCTAAAATCTGGTGGCCTTTTATGACCATGTGGCCTTTATTAGAGGTCTTAAATACTCAACTTGTGAGCCACATGTAGTCCACAACACTCCTGAGTATAGCTGAACTTGATTACAATGCAGTTGGGAAATAGTTAACGAAATAAGTAAAAATACAGTAAAAGATAGATAACATTTTAAAATTAAATTATTGTGGCCTGCAAGGATCCTCATGTATTAAGGATTAGTTGCCCCTGAGTTTGATATCATTTGCCTGTATGACCTGGAATTATATGTCAGGAGCAGCCTGTTGTCTTTCATGGACTGTCATATCAAACCCTCACATTCTAAATACAGATCTTAAAATGTCCTGCAGGACTCAGCCAATCAGCAGTGCTGCAACTAAATCATTACCATGCACTGAACTATTGCCCACAGTCACCTGAATATGATGCTGATTCATTAAAAATCTAAGAATATTGTTTTTTGTTTGTATGTTTTTTACAAACAACAAAGTTGTTCCCATCTTACATACTATGTTCTCTTTGTGATGTTAAGCAAAAAAGCATCAAAATCTGGAATCTGACTGAGGAAATGGGATGGAGTTCCTGTCATCCCTTATAGGTCCTGCTTGCTTTTTTTTGAGAATGCTTTCATTGAGCCTACAAAGGATGAATTTGCTTCTACTGCTTTTATTCAACTGCAAGAAGCATTTGTCTATAGAACATTTGATTGTAGAATTACAGTGGAATAATGACCTTTTCTAATAGTGTTTCTATCTGAACTCCATTGAAAAAGATGAGGACAAAATGATGATGATGATGATTTGTATTTTATAGTGACCTTTGTGGTTTGCAGAGTGCTCACACATATGCTCTCATACGTGGTGTACATCTACTACAAGTATCCCCATTTTTTATTAGTGAGAAAATAGGGAATCAGAACAGTTGACTTGCCCGTCATCACAATACTATGAAGTTTCAGAAGTAATTTTTTTGGTACTATTCTCAAAGCAAACAATGTCAGAACTAGAAGAGATTTTTGATTATAGAACGTTGAGTTCTTTAATGTCCTAATAGGAGCTGATATATATAGAGAGAGCTTTTAGAATTTGAAAAATGCCTTACATTTTCTTATCTGAGTCTTATGATCATTTTGTGAGGTGAGTTCTATAGGTCTTATCTCAATTTTACGATGTGGAAACTGAAGTTTAAACTCACAACTAGTAAATGTCAGAATCAGGATTTGAATCCAAGCGCTTCTGATTCCAAGCCTGACACTTGATCCTCTGTGCCCTGCTGCCCTTAAGAGGTACTGCTTATTGTATGTAGAACATTGAATATCAAAATAGGGAGGGAGCTTGGAAATCATTTGGTCTAGCTCCTTTTCTCACAAGTATAAATTGAAACTAAAGACACGTTCAAGATGACATATTATTAGGCTGCCTGGAACAGAACCTACTCTTAGCCCTGTTACTGAATTCTAGAGGAGTTTAGTTCGCCAAGGTGTCGTTTGGAAACACTTGACTTCTTTCCATAGTTGTCTGACAGTAATAGATGGAGGTCACAAAGCTCAGTCGTCATCTTGAACAGCCTTATATGCTATGGCTGGACTAGTCTTCATTAAATAGAGCTCTGATTATGTTGCTTTTCTGTTCAAGGGCAATGTGCAGTCACTGACTCTCCATTTCTTTAGGACAAAGTCCACAATCTTCAGCCTGGCCTTTGAGGCCCTCTGCAATTTGACCTTTCCCTTTCCTTTCAACATATCTCCTTCTATTGCCTATGATGCTTCCATTGGCCTGCCTAGTCAGCCTCTTTGGGTCTTTGAAGTGCCCTTTCCCTTAGCTCTGTATCTTGTTCTTTAAAATAACATTTTAAAAAATTATTTATGCTTAACTTTAATTAAAAAATTTTTTTGAGTTCCAAATTCTTTCTGTTCCCCACTCATTGAGAAGGAAAGGAATGTGATGTCAATTATACATGTGTTATTCTGCAAAACATTTCTATATTAGTCAAGTTGCAAAAAACAAAACAAAATAAAATTGTCTTAGTTATTTTCAACAATACAATAATCCAAGTCATTCACAGTTGATTATCATATTATATTACAGTGATTGTACAAAATATTTTCCTGGTTCTGCTCATTTCACTCTATCATTTCATGTAAGACCACATTTTTCTGAAACTACCCCTTTATTTCTTACAGCACAATCATAAACCACAATGTTCCGCCAGTCCCCTGTTGATATGCATAATCTCAATTTCCAATTCTTTGTCCTCACAAAAAAATTATTATAAATATTTTTCTACATCCAGATCCTTTTTTTTTTTTCCTTTGATCTCTTTGGAGTACAGACCAGTAGTGGTATTGCTGGGTCAAAGGGTATCCATAGTTTTATAGCCCTTTGAGCATAGTTCATGCTTTTCAGAATGATTGGATTAATTCACTAATAGTGCCTTAGTGTCCCAGTTTTTCCACATCCCCTCCAACATTTGTCATTTTCCTTTTCTGCCTACTAGCTAATCTAATAGATGTGAATTGTTTTAATTTGTGTTTCTCTGATCAATAGTGATTTAGAGTATTTTTTTAAATATAGCTTTGAATACTTCAACTGGAAATTGACTACATAATTTTTGGTCATTTGTCAGTTCGTGAATAGCTCATATTTTTAAAATTTTGACTCATTTTTCTATTTATTTGAGAGATGAGACCTTTATCAGAGAAATGTGCTTCACAAATTTTTTTTGACACTTGTTATTGCTAACTTTTTCTCCATTCTATTTCTCCTTATTTATGCTATTCTTTCTCTTTTCACCCTGCCCCTCCTCAAAAGTGTTTTGCTTTTATTGGAGCCCCTAGTCTACTCTACCTTCTATGAGTACCCCTCCCTTCTTTTAGCTTTTTCCCTGCCTATTTTCCTATAGGGTAATGTAGATTTCTATATCAAATTGAGTATGTTTGTTACTCCTTCTTTGATCCAGTTTTGATGAGATTAAGGTTTAAGCATTCCTCACAGCTTCTCCCATTTTTTTTCCTCTACTGTGAAAACTTTTTTTTTTTTGCTATAGTTTCAATATTGAATAATAGTGGTGATAATGATCATTTTTTCTTCACTCCTGATTTTACTGGGAAGGCTTCTAATATATCCTTCTTATAATGCTTGCTGGTGTTTTTAGATAGATATCACTTTTCATTTTAAGAAAAGCTTCATTTATTCCTGTGCTTTCTAGTATTTTTTTATTAGGAATTTATTAGGAATGTATTTTGTCAAAAGCTTTTTCTGCATATATTGAGATAATCATATGGTTTTTGTTGTTTTTGTTATTGATATGGCCAATTTTCCTAACGTTGAAGCAACCTTCTATTCCTATGTAAATCCCACCTGATTATAGTGTATGATCTCTGTGATATATTGCTGTTAGCTCTTTGCTTGTATTTTACTTAAAATTTTTGGATTAATATTCATTAGGGAAATTAGTCTATAGTTTTCTATCTGTTTTTTGCTCTCCTAGTTTAGGTCTCAGCATATTTGTGCCATAAAAGTATTTAATTAAATCAATGAATCATTTAATCTAGTGAGTTAATTTATCCAATTAATTTTTAATTACCTATGTTTCTATGATCCTTTATTGAATGCAATTTTATTGCATTGATATGAAAAGTATTCATCTAATATTTCTGCTTTTCTGTATCTGTGAGATACTTAATACCTTAATACGTGTTTTATTTTTGTGAAGATGCCATGTTTAGCTGAGAAAAAAAAGTATATTCCTCTCTGTTTTCATTCAGATTTCTCCAAAGGTCTATCGTATCTAACTTTTAAAAAATTCTATTTATTTCCTTAAATTTTTTCTTATTTATTTTATGGTTAGATTTATCTAGTTCTGATAGGGAAAAGTTGATATTCCCTGCTAGTATAGTTTGTCTATTTTCCCTTATAACTTATTTAACTTGTAAGAATTTAGATGGTTAGCATTCTTTGTTTTCTATCGAGATTACTTAATTGTTTATGGTGCCTTTTAGCAAAATGTAGTTTCTCTGACTTATTTCTTTTAATTAGTGTTTTTTTTTTTTTTTGAACTTTGATTTGTCTAAGACAGGAGTGGGAAATGTCCAGCTCACCTTCTAAATCATTTGCTAAGACAACTGCAAATGGTGATGTGCTGAAAGGTAAATACCAGTTCCCACTGCTTGAGTGCTATAAGTTGATAATTTTGTATGGTCTAAAAATGATGTTATAAATATCAAAATGGCCCTTGGCAGAAGAAGGGTTCCCCACCTCTGGTCTAAGACCATGATTGCTACCCTTGCCTTTTCTATCTTAGCTGAAATATAATAATTCTCTTCTAACCCCTAATTTTTATTCCTTGTGCTTTTCTGTTTCCGATGTGCTTTTTGTAAATGACATATTGATGAATTCTGCTTTCCACTCCATTTTATGGTTGTCCATCCCATTTACATTCATAATTAGGATTGTTATTTTTTTAGCCATTTGAGTCATGTTTGATTCTTCATGATCACATTTGAGGTTTTCTTGGCAGAGATACTAGAGTGCTTTACCATTTCTTTTCCCAGCTCATTTTACAGATGAGAAAACTGAGACCAACAGAATTAAGTGACTTGTCCAGGGTCATACAGCCAACATCAGGTCTTTCTGACTCCAGTGAGTACTCTATCCAGTGCATCACCTAGTTACCTCCCAATTAATGATTACTAAATGTATATTTCCATCCATTATGTTTCCCCCATCTATCTTTCTGTGTCTCTTTTTTTGCCCTGTTCTTCCTCAGAAGTCTGTTTTGCTTCTGATCATCATTTCCCTTAATTTGCCTTCCTTTCTATCAGCTCTCCCCTCTCCTCTTTTATCTTTTTCCCATCCTATTTCTCTACATCCAGTTAGATTTCTACATCCAGTTGAACATATTTTATTCCCTCTTTGAAGAGAGTGAGAATGAGCTTCAAGCATTGTCCCTCCCTCCCCATTTTCTCTTCCTCTGTTAAAAAAAAAAAAACCTTTTCCTTGTGTGCCTCTTTTATGTGAGATTATTCCCAATATTTTTTCTTTTTCTTTCCTCTTCTTCCAACGCATCCCATTTTCCTCATTCTTTGCCTTTTTTTAAAGTTCATCCTGTTAAAACTAACTCACACCCATGCCCTTTGTTTGTGTATTCTATTTCTAACTGCCCTAATAACAATAAAAGTCCTTGAAAGTTGCAAATATCATCTTCTCAAGTAGGAATATAGACTGTTTAACCTCTTGAATCCTTTATAATTTCTCTTTCATACTTCCTTTTTCACTTCTCTTGAATCTTGCCTTTAAATGTCAAATATCCTATTCAGTTCTGATCGTTGCATCAGGAATTCTTGCAAAGTCCCTATTTCAATAAATGTCCATTTTTCCCACAGAAAGATTATATTCAGGTTATTCTTGGTTGTAATGCTAGCTCTTTTCTGTTATATCATATTACAGGCCCTCTTTATGTGGAAGCTGCCAAATTTTGTATGGTCCTGAATGTGATTGCATGATATTTGATTTGTTTCTTAGCAGCAATATTTTCTTCTTGACCTAGAAACTCTGGAATTTGACTACAATATTCCTGGGTATTGTCATTTTGAGAACTTTCAGGAAGTGATCAGTAGATATTTTGAATTTCTAGTTTATCCTCTGGTTTTGGAATATCAGGGCAGTTTTCCTTGATAATTTTTTGAAATATATCTAGGCTCTTTTCTTTGATCATTACTTTCAGATATTCCAGTAATGCCTAAATTGGATCTCTTGGATCTATTTTCTAGGCCAGTTGTTTTTTCAAGAGATATTTTACATTTTGTTTTGTTTTTTCATTTTTTTAAACTTTTGTCTTGTTTCTTGATGTCTCATGGAGTCATTAGTTTCCAGTTGCCCAATTCTAATTTTTTTCTCTTAGTCGTCTTGTAGTTGTGTGTGTGTGTGTGTGTGTGTGTGTTTTAAGTGCCAGTAAAGGGTTCCTTTTCTTACCACTGTTGTCTGATCCCCCTTACTGTCTCTGTGCTGAGAGCTCCTGAAGCTGTTGCAGCTGTCTCCAAGACTTGCTGCTGGTGTTTCTTCAGCCTGTGCAGTTGTGTGGGCCGACCCTTACCCCTGTGTCTCAGGTCACTTTTGCACACTTCCCAAGTTGCCTTGGGCTGTAAAAATGTCCCTGGACCTTTTATTGGTGCTGCTACTCCAGAATTGAATTTGAGGCTTTGTTTTAAAGTTCTTTGGGAGAGTCCGACTGAGCTGCAGTCTATACTCTACCTTCTTGACCCCTGTCCTAGCTGGGTCTTATGCATCCTGAGAAGCCCAAGGCAAAGGTCATCTCTTCAATAAAACATTGCCCAATTTCCTCTTGTTACCTGTGCCCCCCGACTGGATCCTGTTTCTTTTTCAGAGTCTCCTATGTAATTTTGTGCCTCTCAGTTTATCTAGTGCACTCTTGCATTTTGGGGGCAACTGTCACCTGTGAACTCCCTAAAAACAAAGTTGACTTGCATTTAACTATTTTCTCATGACACCAAGTGTGTAGTTTGGGCAATAAACCTGAAAGAATGAGCTGTGCTAAATGTTTTAGAATAGCAGGGACCCCAGACCTGGGACTAGATGTCCCTTTTCTTGGGGTGAGTCTGGGCTTTTTCCAACATGCTGTATTGTCATATCCCATGATCAGCACTAGCAGGGCTGGGTCCTTGCTGGATTTGTCAGAATGTGGAAATGAAGCTACATGAGCATAGTGAATTTTTAGCATCTCTATGAGTCAGAGATGTGAACATGGGCGGGTAAAAAGGGAACACTATAACCATAACTGGAGTCCTGTAGCATAGGAGAAAGAACTCTAGACTGGGACAGAGGGAAAGAGGGGGATCTGCAAGTTGGGTACCCTCTTTTGGGCCTCTGTAAAGTGAGGGGATGATCTTGACCTGCTTTGCTGGTTCTGAAATCCTGATACCAATACTTTCTAGCAATAGATTTTTGGGTTAAGCTGAGAACTTGATTGGGCTCCCCAGGCCCTAGATGTGTGTGAGTCAGGGATTGGGCAGCCCAGGAGACTGGGTTTGGCCTTGGGCAAGACATATCTGTGGTTTTTCAGGTAAGTTCCTTTTGTATAAGCTAGGGAGACACCATAGGAATGGGGTAAAATATTTCCATACCTAGAAGGTGCAGCACAAATGCTTTGCACTGCTTAAAGATCAGAAGCACCATTGGGCTTTTAGGGGAGTCCTTTATCATTGTACCAGTTTTGATTAAAATAAGACAATTCTGCTTCTAACAAAACCACTGCTTCTGAATCCGTAAGCTGAAGGCTGGCTGGAGATGGATGGATTTGTAGCTGACAACTAAAATAACAAAAATATTTCCTGGTCATCTGAGTTCTATAAAAGCAGAGAAACTGGATGCTGCTGTCTATTCTGCCCCTAACTTGCTGGGTCACCTTGAATAGTGGGACTGATCCTTCTTGTCTGCTGGTCTCAGTTTGCTTATGTGCGGAAAATGAGGGTTGGGCTAAATGGCAGCTATTTTCTTCCAACTTTAAGAATTTGTCAGTAAAAATTAAAATAGCCCATGTTTAAGGTTCCAGGCAAACTGCTCTGTATTAGCCTCCTAGGACCTTGGGCAAATCAAAGAACCTTTCTAAATTCCTCAGCTTTCAAAGGAGGGAGCTGGACTAGGTGAATCCTAAAGTCTTTTCCACTTGAAACTCCTTTTCCAGTTTGATCTTTCTACTTCTCCATGCAGCTTTATGAGTTCAATTTTTGAGCCTCACAGAAGCCTGAATGGTTTTAATTCAACAATTATTTAGCATCTACTGTATGCCAGGTAAAGTGAACTGTTCCTAAAATTGAAAGGCAAAGAACTAGCAATCTCTTCCCTTGCAAGAACTTTCTTCTCCCTTTAGTGATTGAAAGAATTAATGAAAACACCATCATGAAGCACTTATTCTTTACCAGGTTTTGGGGATATAAACATATCTGTATCCTGCAACTTACATTTTATATAAGAATCCTGAGGTTTGTAGAACCAAAATAATTCATCCTAAAGTGGTGAAGCTAGAGCTCACAGCAGGGCTTCCAGCTCCAAGTGCAGGACATGTCTTCCTTTGAACCATACACTCTCAGGCTGGAAGGAGCCTGAGGAGCCATTTGGTCTCCTGGGGGCCTGACAAAGATTCTTCCATCTGGTGTAAGAGGTCACCATCTGGCTTTTGCTTGAAGCCCTCCACCACCTCCTAAGGGATCCTGAGACATCTTAGGAGAGCCATCTTTAGGAAGTTTTTTTTTTTTCCACTTCAAGCCCAAGATTCAGTTGTTTACTTTGCAACTGTTAATTAATTCTGACCTCCTAGCTGGGGAGAGAGAAGAGTATCTGAACCTTTCCTACATGATAGTTGTTCATATGCTTAGCACAGGGCATGGCAATAGTGGGCACTTAATGAAGGTTGATTGATTGAGAATAGCTGTTTTGAGTCTTGCCTTCTTCAGGATAAGCAGCGTGCCCATTTTCTCTTGGAGCATGATCTGATACCCTCTGTCGCCTTGGTTGCCCATTTCTTACTGTTTTTTCATTTACCCATCAGACTTCCAGAACTGAATGATCCAGATTTGTAAGTGCTGAGGACAGAGTACGTGGGGACTGTTATTTTGTTGGCCTTGGACGCTTAGTTGTCATCTTGAAATCTTGAAAAAATCCACATAGGATTTTTTCAGCATTCTTGACTGCCTCATGTTGATGCTATATGTGGCCCACTAAAATGCCCAGAATGTTTTTAAGAGCTGCTCTCTTCCTTGTGTCCCTCCCTCATTTTGTACTGGTGAATGTAAGTGCAAGGCTACATTTATCCCTTCTGAATGCCATCTCCTTAGATTTGGCCCAATGTCATAGCCTGTTAGACTTCCATTGGGTTGGCTCCTCTCCCAACTTTGGTTCATCCACAAGCCAGAGGAGCACAGCATATGGGCCTATGTGCAAGACTTGAGCAGCAAAGGGCCAAGGTTGTCTCCCTGCCCTCTCCCCCACCTCACCCCTTCTGAAGCATTATTGTGGCCAGACATTTAACTGTTATGAACTTGCTTAATTGAACTTTGCCTAGTCCTCATCTCCGCATCTCTTTTTCATAGGAATCGAGATTTTGTCAAAGGCTTTGTTAAAATCTAGGTAGACTGTTCAAAAATTTGGAGGCTGAACCAGATCAAATGAATAAATGAAGGCACATTTTGTTTTGGGAGTGAACACACAGTCTGCCATGGTCTTATAATGAGACACCTTGATTTGTTAGTGATGTTCCCTTGGTTGGAATGGATTGTTTAAATGAAAGTCTGTCCTGAAACTCTTAATAGATTTCAATCTGGATTGACTTGTGATACAATTAGACTGCTTCTGAAGCGTTGAAGAGTGATTTCTTAGAAGTGGCAGAGAATTCCTAGTCCCAGAAGAGAGCCATCATCAGTCACTTGTCTATAGGTTCATGTAAATGATTAGGAGAGAGATCAGGCTTTTTTTTTTTTTTTAATTATACCTAAGTTTATTATAGGTTGGTTCTAGGGAGCATTGTGTCATGGACAAAACTCTTTCCCAGAGATCAGGAAACTAAAATCAGAGTGTAAGTAATGTCAGAGTTAGATCTTTGAATGTCAAAGTAGGGAGGGACTTTGGAGCATGGAATGTCCGAGCTGAAGAGCTGCTTAGAGGTGAAGTTTTCTAGCACCCCTCATTTTACAAGTGAGAGCCCTAGAGAAGAGGAAGTAACTAGCTTAAAGTCAAACCACTTGTTTGACATTGAACATTGAGTTCAGTGGTTTTTCTTTTTTCTTTTTCTAATTTTTTCTAGTTTTAACCTTTAAAAAAAGTTGTTTACAACTCAGACACCAAATAGGAGCATTTACAAATTCAAAATAGAATAGAAAATGAGCTGTGGACCTGTATAACCTATATTTATTTTTTAAAAATTATATAATAAATTCAATATATGATTTTAAAAACTATTCTGCTTGTCTATTTCCTTTTGTGACCTTTTGTTCTCTTTTATACATTTAAAAAGTGTTTTAATGATCCTCTTTTTTTTTATTCCTTTTTGTGTTTATCTTGTTACAACTCCCTGCCCCTTCCTCAGGTTCTCCCTCTCTCACTTTTTTTTTTTTTTTTTTTGGAAAGATGGAAAAACAAAACCTATGTGTCATACGCATAGTCAAGCAAAACAAATGTAGTGGCTGTGCCTCTTGCACCTTGAGTCCTTTTCCTCTAGGTTAGGACAGGTGGTTAGCATGCAACATTGTTGGTCCTCTGATTAGAGTTGTTAAATTTTTATTCAGTTACCGATGGTTTTCCTCACTTCACTCCGTCATCAGTTCATTAGTCTCTGAAATGAACGATTCCATCATTTCTGATGTTGCAATAACATTCTTTTTACATACAAATGCCTTAATTTATTCAACCCATCTCCCAGTGGATGGGCCTCCCCTTTATTCAGGGTTCCTCTTCCTTGAAACATGATGGCTGTGGTTGTTTGTCCTTTGTTTTTGAAGAGGACCGATGACATCATGGAGTGATGGCTTGACCCCCTGGTGAATTGGATTTAAGTGAGGCAGAGTTGCACAAAGTCGTCAGCCTCATTCTTTCTTCCAGGGTCATCTTAGTCCAGTGGCAGGACAAAAGTCAAGAAGACTGGACATGGTAGATAGAGCTGCCCTAGGAACTCCAGGCCCTTTCCTCAGTTTGGCTTGAAGCAGTTATTAGGCAGCAATTATATGTGGGAGACTCTTGGAGTACAAGGGGAAAAAATAATCTTTTCCTTTGGAACTCAATTCTTTTTTTTTTTTTTTTTTTTTTTTAGTTTCAACTGTGCTTTATTTTGTGCTCCAATAACAAACTTGCCTGTTATTTCAATTACCTTTTTTTTTTTTTAAATTAAAACTTTTTATTTGCAAAACATGTATGGCTAATTCTTCAACATTAACTCTTACAAAGCTCTCCCTTACAAATTTTCCCCCCCTGGTCTTCATCCCTCCCCCAGATGGCAGGAAATCCACTACATGTTAATTATGTTAAAATACTTGACAAATGGAACTTATATTCTTATTGGGGAAAAGATAATGAATATGTATGCAGTTAAAAAAAATACAGTAATTTGAATGAATAGGGAGAGAGTAGTGTTATCAGGAGGCAACCTTTGAATTTTATCTTTTAAGGTAGCTAGTTTTTAAGAGGTGGTGGTGAAGAGGGTGTACATTCCAGGAATTGGGGGAGGGTGGATATACCGGGCAAGAACATGGAGTCAGGAGATGAAGGGTTGGAATTTGGGGACCAGCCAATAGGCCATTACTATTCCAGCCATTAATATTCCATATTAATTCCAGGGAATTAAAGTGAACTGAGTCAGTAAAGGTAGATAGGAGCCCAATTGTTCAGGTCTTTAAATGCCAAACTAAAAGGTTTTTACTGGTTTCTAACCCTGGTTCTGGGATTAATTACTGTTCCTGAGAGGTCTTTTTACATTCTAATTCTAGCTCAGCTACTCATTTATTCTGTAACTGTAGACAGCACTTTTCATACTAATGCTATAGGCCAGGTTTTGAGACCCTTGACCTTTTCTACCTCCTTCAAAATGAAATTCAGTGGAAAATTATCTTGGGAAGAAGCCCTTTGAAGATGCTTAGCCTAGAGTAAGTAGTAGCTGTGATGGCAGCCAATTGAGAACAGCTTCTGAATAACTTGGGCTGTAGCAGATGTGCTATTAGGATCCTATATTTGGCTACTGCTTCCTCTCCCCCCCCCCAATTCAAAGGAAAATGCATATCTCAGAGTAACACACACACACACACACACACACACACACACACACACACGAAGTTTTAGGTCACAATAGTTAATAGCCTAAGTTTGTTTTCAGGTTACATAGTGAGATTTCTTTTATCTAGTGGTAGCTTGGTAAAGGTTTTAGGGACTAGAAAAATAGGGTGAGATCCATGACTACTTTCTTTGTAAAACGGTCAAATCCTAGGTCATGGATTTGGAGCCAGAAGACCATCTTGTCCGGCCCTGTTACTTTACAAATGAGGAACCTGAGGTCCCTGGCTACACCTTGAAGGAATGAGGAACGCTGCTAGATTTTCTGAATCCCAATTCACTGGTCTTTCCACACATTATATAGGTCACAATATAATCAATCTAGCAAAATATCATCTACAGTTGACAGTATGGTAGCCGAAGATAGAACAATGAAGGGTTCTCTCTGAGATCATACCCAGTCTTGTTTCCCTTCTGCCATATCTAGTTGCTACATAATATGATTTTGTGATGTTGGACTTGCATCCCTTAGTTTAGAACCATTTAGACAAGATACTTAGAGTCTAGAAGAATTAAGTGACACAGATTTTCCCCATTGCTGCCCCCATTGCTCTCCAGACCCCCCCCTTGCACTTTTTTCTACTATTGATGGTCTTGGAGAGATCAGAATGCTCAGAAGTTTGACTTGCTCAGGTTCATGTGGCCAATATGTATCAGGAGTGGCCTTGACATCTAAATTCTGCTCTCTTTAGATGTTCATTCCCATGTGATGGCAGCTTACAAAAAACAAACAAACAAAAAAACAATCTGACCATCATCAGTGTTTTACCCAGGGCCAGGGGAAGAGCAGTCTTTGCTCTGGTCAGATCACATCAGGAGTGTTGAGTTTGGTACCAGATCTCACATTTTGGGAAGGAAGTTGACAGATAGGAAGGAGTGAGGGTGACCTTGACACAGAGGAAGCTGGAACCTACCCATGCCATGGGTGAATTGGTATTTAGCTTGGAAAAAGAAGAATTGAGAGGTGATACAATTTCATTTAATCTTACTCTACCCTAGAGGGTAGAACTAGATTCAGTGAAGGGTGGGGTGGGGAATTGAAGAGGAACAGATTTTGGCTTCATAAAAGGCAAAAATTCTTAACAATTTGAACTGTTTAAAATTGGGTCTTTCTGAGGAAGTTGATCTCCTTTTTAGAGATTTTTCAAGCCAAGATTTGATGAAAGGATTTCAGTTGAAGGTAGACAAGATGGTCTGGGTTCCTGGCCAAATCTGATTGGAATCAGGAACCATTAGATTAAGAGATGGAAGAAATCCTAGACATTGATTTTGTCTGCCATATTCCTCATCATATGAATGAGACCCAGAATAGTCGAAGCAGAGTTAGGATTTGAATCTACATTCTTAGAATGTATGAAGTGACTAACAGAGGGCCAGCCTTGCAGGTGACAGTGGTCACTCTTGGTATGGAGAATCAGGGAACGGTAATGTAATGGTCAGTGAAAGAATTAAGACCAGAGCTGATCTTGAAAGAAGGTGGGGTGCTGGTTGTTAAGTGCTGAGGGGGGATTGGCAATGGACTTGTGGTTCTCTTCTGATTTTAGATGCATCTTTAGATGTCTTATTACTCTTTTTTGGCTTTTGTACTATAATCATTCCAGTACTGCCTCCCCCCCCAAAAAACAAAACAAAACAAAACAAAACCCAACACTATCTTTTTGTTACAGAAAAAAACCCAGGTAAGCAGAAATCATCAAGCCTGCAGCTGTATCTGTCAGATGGTGCACATTCCATTCCATACCTATTATCTATCCCATGCTTATAGAGAGAAGCCTGTTTCAGCAATATTATTTTTATTATTCCCATTTTAATCATAATAATACCTAGAGTTTTTAGAATTTTAAGGTTTGTAATCTCATTTGATCATCACAACAAGCCTAAGAGGTGGATGCTGTTATTATCCCCATTTTACAGGTGGGGAAGCAAAGGCACACAGAGGTTAATGACTTGGCCAGAGTCACCCATCTGAGAAGTGTACAGGGACCAGATTTGAACTGTGGTTTTCTTATTTCCAGGTCCATCTAGCTGCTTTTTTTTTTTTTTTTCATCTAGCTGCTTTTTGTACAAAGGGGAAGAAATTGGTTCAAGATGACAAAGCTGTATCTCAGTTTTCTCATCTGTAAAATGAAGCTGGACTAAGCAGTTGCTTTAAACTACTAAATAAGATAATATTTGTAAAGCACTGAACAAGAGCTATTCTTTTGTGTAAAGGACCTTCCAATTCTAAATCTGTGATTGGATGATCATAAGGTGCAGGGTGGGAAAGTCAGGAGTTAGTAGGCACATGATAAATGTTTGGATTGATTTTGGTGGAAGAAAGTGAATCATTGGGAAAGCAAGAATGAAATCCTCTTTCAGGTTCACTCCTCTCTCTGAAACTTTCTTTACCAGGAGCATGGCACCCTCTCCTCGAAGTTCACTCAGCCCCTGGGGCCCTTCTTCTCATTGCCTGGTTCCCCTAGACCCTCCATTTAAAGGAAAGTGCCCAGCCTGCAATGTCTGTATTTCCTCTAGGGCTCTGACTTTCTCCCTCCCCCCCTTTGTCTTGCTACATCCTTATAAAATGTATTGGTTTTTTGCCCCGTTTGGTCCTAAACTCCTTGAGGGGAGAGATTGTCTTTTAAAAGAAAAAAATTTTTTCTGGCTTTTATTTGTATTCCCTGTGCTTAGTACAGTGCCTGGCTAGTAGGAAGCATTCAAAAGTGCTTGTTGATTTGATTTAAATCGTAGCTCTACCATTTACTGGTTGTATGACATTGGGTAAGCCATGGTCCTCTCCTAAGTTCAGGTTCCTAGTCAGTAGTTAGTGGGCTGAATTGGAGGACAGCTAAGGGCCCTCTTGGGGCAGCCAGGAGGCACCATGGTGGATAGAGCACCAGGCCTAGAATCAGAAAGCCCAGATTGTAGAGAGTCTTAAATGCCCACTGGTGAAGAACCACAAAAACAGGAATAATGCTATCAAATCTGTTTTCTTAGGAAGATTATGGTACTAAGGTAACATGTCAAAGTTAGAGATAAACTAAATTTAACTTTTGCTAATGAGAGCCTGAGCTTGGTGGTAAGTGGCAGTGTGAGTAGAGAGGAAGGAAGGACTGTAGCTAAGAAAGCCTGAGGTGGGGTAGAATGGATTGATTGTGGCACCTGACTCCCCTCTTCCAGGTGACTCTCCTGCTCAGAAATCTTCCCTGGCTCCCTGCTGCCTCTGGGACAACATCCAAACTCTTAGCCTGCCATTGCAAGCCTTGCCTAGTCTGACTAAAGCCTGCCTGGCCAGGCCCATTTGACCATATTTTCCTTCATACATCCTCGGGCCAGCTACACTGGCTTGTTTCCTGACCTCAGCCCTCCATCTCCTGTCCCCCTTGCCTTCTTCCCTCCTGCTTGGGGCACACTCTGTCTCTCCAACTTCCTTCAAGGTTCAGCTGCCACAGGCCTCCTCTGGCCAGCATCGTGTCCTGATTCTCCTCGGTGTTAGTGTGTGTGTTCCTGAAAATGGTCCTTGACTTACATCTTGTATCCCTACTAGAGCAGAAGCTCTTTGAAGGCACGGGCTGTTTCTGTGTTCTGCCTTTGTATCCTCAGGATTTTCACTGTACCTGGCATATAATTGTCACTTAACAAAAGTTTGTTGGATTGGAACACTGTAACCAAATCTTAAGATGAGGTTTTATAGGACTAAAATCAAGGCTTATACTCATGAATTGGATTTTGTGAACCTTAACACACAAGAAGGAAGAAGCAAAATCAACTAGCTGACCATCTAGAGAATGCCAGGAAGTGTGAGTAGATTGCAAGCTCACTGTGAATCAGCAGTGTGACTTGGCATCCAGGAAAGCTCATATGGCCTGGAACCACAATGGGAAAGGCCTAGGATCTAGGACTAAGGAGGTATCCTGGCTTGGCTACACCACTTCTAGAATGTCTCGTTCGTTTTTGGCTTACGCATTTAGGAAGAATGTGGGTAAACTGAAGGATATCTAGAAGAAAAGGACCAAGAATATCTCCTCATCCTCCTCTGCCTCACTGTGCAAATTGAAAGCTCTTGAGACCAGAAGAAAAGTATTTAAGATATTTAGCAGCTTTCCTTAATATTTGAAAGTCGAACAAACTACTTAATAGTTCTGTCTTTCTAGTAGGATATAAACTGCTTGGGGGACAGGAACAATTTTTCCTTTTTTGTATCGCTAAAACCCAGGCCTGTGCTTTATACATAGTAGGTACTTTATACATGTATGTAGAATTGATTTTCATTTGCTTATCTGTGAAACAAGCTGCCTTTATTTCAGTTTGAATTACATCTGCAGGAGCAGAGTATTGGCAAGTGAAGAACATGCTGAATCTTCTTTCCTCTTGGAACCCTGGGATTGTGGAAAATATTCCATACTTAAATTGGGTCTGAAAGGACCCCCTTTAAAGAGGCATAACAGAAAAATTCCTGGAAGAGGACTTGGAAGTAAAGGAAGAATTTCAGAAAGGAAGATGGGGGCTGGGATTGAAGATGGAGGAACATGGTGCTGCCTTGAACAGGGAGGCTTTCTTTTGTCTTGGAAGAACAGAGAAGTATATAGGACAGAGGCAGCAGCTCCGGAAGAAATTTGATGCTTTGCTTTGTATCTTTTCATGGAGGGCTGGGAGGCTGCTGGGTCTCCTGATGACACTGATGGGGAAATAAGATGCTTGGGACTTGTCAGCACCATCCAGTTTTCCATGACACCCTTCCTGTGGCTGCTCAAATGTGACTTTCCAACCGTATCCCTTTGATTGAACTTTGTATCTTGATTGAAAATTTAATACTTCTGAGCACCTTGGAACCTATCACATCAACACAAGTTTTTCTTTCCTCTTCATGAACTTTCTTGGACTCTCTTGAAGCTTGGGGGTATCAGTGATTGTGGACAGGTAAAGGACAGGTAAAATCGTTCCAAGTATGTTTGTCTTTTTTTTTTTAAACTTTTTTTCTTGTCTACCTGATGAGTCAATCTTGTACCACTGTAATGCACCATTGCATAATAAAAATAATTCTGGATTTGGATGGCTCAACCCTGAAATTAATCTCTGAAACTTAATTAAGCCATGTGACTGTGGATAATTCACTTTACATCTCTGAGCCTCAGTTTCCTCCTCTATTAGTGGCTCAAGAATTTAAACAGTTTTCAAAATTACCTGTCTAGGTCAGTTGAGAGACTGTATGGGAAAAATACTTTGGGCTGACCAACCATTTGGAAGTCTTCAAGGAGACTCTTCAAGAAGAGTCAGTTTGCCCACTTGTCAGGATTATAGAAGGGAGATCCCTGCTTAGACATGGCTTAGACATGATGCCTTCTGAGTTTCCTTCTAGCTTTGAGAACCTGTGATTTTGAAGATGAAGTGGTTACAACACTTATACCACCTTCCTTTAGGCTGAAGGGTTTTCTGAAACTTAAAGAGTCAGCAGAAGCAACTCTGCTGCTGTTTTTTCACCAGCATCTTTGGGGGCAAGAGCTTTGAGTATGAGTTCTACTAGAAGCAGAGATTGCTGTGTTATTCCATTCTCGTTTCCTGCTCAAAGGTCTTATTGAAATCAGAATTGAAGGAGTAAAGAAAGATCAGCTTGTTCTTTCTTCCCTCTAATTTTCCTGATGTGGAAAAGTGAGTCCTAATCAGGTTCAGTGATCTATCCAAGGTCACAGACTAGAAGTTAGCCCAGCTAGAGCTGTAATTAGAATTGCATATGAGAAAACAACTACTCTGTGAGAGAATTTTTTTATTACACATCTCCTATGTTATTATATAAATAGTAAATTGCTAAAGTGATTTTTTTTAAAAAGATTTTTTTTTAACTGGATGAATATCTGTTACAGTTTATAAGGCACTTGACAGTCTTGGAACCATTAATTTTCATAAAGCACCTATTTGTTAGGCACTTTATAGGGATACCAAAACAGAAATAGTTTCTACTTTCATTCTACTTTCCAACTGCTTAGTAATCCACAAAGCATTTTTTTCCTCAATTGATCTAGGCAAGCAATTATGAAAATTGTTTAAATTTACTGCTTGCTTTGTACTTGCTCTACAAACAGATTGAATGTCTATCTCTTACTGTGAGACAGGCTGTTTGAAGCTAATCTAGTCAAGTGCAGGATGTTCTTTTTGAAACATCACTAGGGCTCTGCCTGCCTTTCAGAAATTGTTACACTGTTTCCATATGCTTGTGTTAATCTTAGACCCCTTCTAAAATAAATGAATGATAAATGTAGACAGAAATATTTTTCAGGTTTAATTAGTTAGAAGGGACCTCCATAACTCTCCAGTCCAGTCCATACTCCCCAGAGAATTTCTATTATGATCATCCATCTCTGTGTGAAGACCTCTGATAAGGGAGGATTGGGGAGACCTTTCTTTGTTATGAAGTTCTCTCTTGCAATAAATAAGTCTAAATTTGCTTTTTTGTAGCATCCTCTCACTGTTTCTGATTTTGTCCTCTGGGAGAAACAAAAGAAGTATAATTCTTGTAGCGTGCCTTTCACTCCTTGATGTCTGTCATATCTTCAGGCTAAACATTCCCAGTTCCTTCTTCCAAGCTTTATGCACCATTTACTGAAATCTCTTGATGATTCCATTAGAATGTAAGCTTCTTGTGTATAGGAGTTGTTTCATTCTTTGTATTTGTCCCAAGCACTGTGCTAAGCACTTTGCAATTATTATCTCATTTGATCCTCACAAACAGGCCTGGGAAATAAGTATTATTATTATCCATATTTTACAGTTGAGGAAACTGAGGCAGACAGAGGTTGAGACTTTCCCAGTCTCATGCAGTCAGTAAATGTCTAGACTGTATTTGAACTTGATTCCTCCTGATTCTAGACACAGTGCTATCTCCACTGAGCCATCTAATTGTTTGATGGTTGATATATTTGGTTATTTTGGACACTCTCTAGTTTAGCAGTGTCCTTTCAGAATTGAAAATGATACACCAGATAGCTGAACAGAGACTATCACTTTCCAATTCAGCTCAATGTAACCCAGGATCCCTGGAGCTTTTTTGATGGCCACATCAAACTTTTTACTCACAGTATTCTTGAAGTTACTAAAACTTAAAGGTTTTTTTTTTGTTTTTTTTTCCCCAGATAAACTATTTTCTTCCCTATCTTGTACTCGTAAAGTCAATTTCTTGGACACAAATATAAGACTGCATTTTAACCCAACAATATTTTCCTCTCTTCAGCTTCAGCCTTCTACACTATTTGGGGATCTTTAATCTGTCCCTTAAGTGTGTCTGCTCTTATCCTTCTAGCTAGATATTATCTGCATATTTAATAGGGATCTAAGCCCTGGGGCCCAAACATCCTTGCAGGGCTACACCAAGACCTCTAAGCCAACTTAATAGGGAACTGGTAGTACCCACTCTTAAGAGTGATCCATTCAGCTGGTTTATAAGCTATATAACTCCATTATCTTCCAACTTCCAGCTTTTTAAACTGTAGTGTGGGACTTGTAACTGAATATGGAGGTCACAGTATTATGATTTATTACCAGTAAATGTTTGATTTGTATACCTGTTTTATATATCTATATATACCTGGGGTCATGTAAAAATTTCTCAGGCAAAAAAGGATCGTGAGCGGAAAAAGTTTAAGAAGCCCTAATCTTACTCCCTCCTCCCCTTAGATTTTTTCTTTCGTTGTGAATTTAGCCTTCGTGACTTTGCTGGATTTAATAGAAGGGAAATTCTTTTAGTCACACTGTTTGTCTTGGCAGCTTAAAAAACACAGTATGTCACTAAAAAAGAGGATTGTGTATGAAACAGTACTTTTGTTATGTACAATTTGTTTAGAAAAATGTATATTAATTGTAACAAGGTGGTAATAAAATTGCCCTGTTTGTTTCTGTCTCCTGAAATTCTTTGTTTGCTTTTGTGTAATTTTTTTTGTTTGTTTGTTTTATTGTTGCCCTTTTCTTTTTGTCTCCTACTTTTTACTGACATACCCTTCAATTCTTCTTTTCCCTATTATTGTGAGATGTTTTACAATTTAGTAATATCTAGGTAAACTATGGCTATGGCATTCCCCCTGTTTTACCAGTTTAATGACTCCTGGCCTCTCCCTTTCTCTTACAAGATACCTAACTCATTGTAGATGATGGAATGTAATAGTGCTGAAAATTTCATTGGTATAGTTACGTTACTCTTGTCCCCATCAAATTATTTTTAAGCAGAACATCTCTAATGCAAGATTAGGTGGTATTCTTGGAAGCTTTCTAAACCTATGGAAAATGTTCTGGATTAATGGAGTCTCTTAAACTTATTGATATTTAGGCCTGCTTATAAAGTATCTGAAATTTGGTTCTCTCTGACTTTCCAAATATAAAAGATAAATGAGAGTTGATGCTGTAATTAGCAGAATCAATTTTTTACTAAAATATAAGTTGGACAAGGTAGTACTCTGAGCGTTGTCCCTCATTCTGTGAATGAGACTGATTTCTGGGAAGTGTTTTAGCTCTTATCCTCCTAGTTAGATATCATCTGCACATTTGACAGGGATGCCATTTGTACCTTTTTCGAGAGAATTGTTGGAAATATTAATTTGAACATACTGGTCCAAGCCCTGAGTCCCACAGATCCTTGAGGGACTACATCAAGTTCTCTAAGCCATCTTAATAGGAAACTGGTAGCACCTACTCTGAGTGCTCCAATCAGCTGGTTCTAAACTGTATAATTGCATTATCTTCCAACTCCCAGCTTTTTAAAACTATGATGCTGAACCCCTTTTGGGATCTCATAATTGAATATGGGGGTTACAACAGTATGTTTGACTTGTATACCTATTTTATATATCTATATACCCATGGTCACAAAAACATCTCAGGCGAAAAGGGGTAGTGAGTGGAAAAAGCCCATTATCTTTGATAAATGAGGTTTTTGGTAACCCTTTGCAGTCTTTGTAGTGGAATGAACCCTAGACAGGATTAGGATAGCTAGATTCTAGAGTTGGTTCTAGACCATTCTAGACCACAAAATTGTCCTGTGACTATAGGCAAGTCATTTATTCTTTCTAAGTCTTGATTTCCTCAATTGTGAAGTGAAGGAATTCAACAAGATCATTTCCCTTTAGACCTAGAGTTCTTTTTTTTTTTTTTTTTTTTGCAAAACATATGTATGAGTAATTCTTCAACATTAACCTTTACAAAGCTTTGTGTTACAAATTTTTCCCCCCTACTCCCCACCCCTCCCCTAGATGGCAGGATATCCACTACATGTTAATTATGTTAAAATACTTGACAAATCAAATATGTGTATACATATTTCCACACTTATTGTTGTGCAAGAAAAATCGCATCTACAAGAAAGAAAAATCAGAGAAAGGAAACAATGCAAGCAAACATCAATAGAGAGCATGAAAATGTTATGTTGTGGTCCACATTTCATATCCTTCTCTCTGGGTGTATATGGCTTTCTTCACTGAACAATTGGAAGTGGTTTGAAACATTTCATTGTTGAAGAGAGCCATGTCCATCAGAATTGATCATCATGTATTGTTGCCGTGTATAATGATCTCCTGGTTCTGCTCATTTCACTCAGCATCAGTTCATGCAAGTCTCTCCAGGCCTCTCTGAAATCATCCTGCTGTAGACCTAGAGTTCTTAACCTTTGTATTGGAACCCTGTGTCAGTCTGGTAAAGCCTGTTAGCTTTTGATGGAAATTATTCTTCCTGCCCTCCAGGTGATTTAAGGCTAGAGTGGTGTCTCCCCTGATTCAGCTTCCTGGTGGCCTCTGACTTTTTTGAGATGTCACCAAACTACTTTATATTTGGTGAATACCAGAAGATTGTGAGTTAACTACACTCTCCTCTGCTGAGCAAATGGGATTCCATTGAAGGTTAGGTGGGCTGGCAGGCAGCAAGCCCATAGAAGTGGTGGACTACTGTATCCTTGCTGCATGTCCTTTTCATGTTAATATTTAAGTCAGCCTTCTTTAATGAACTGTTTTAGGGTCTACAAGTACCTGATTCATCTCAGCATTGAGCCTGAACTAAAAAGGGACCAGAATCGGCCTGCTCCAATATTTTTTAGCAGCATAAAATAAAATACAGGGTATTTAAAAAGGAAATTAATTCTGTTGAAAAGTTTTTTATAGTATTAAAACCCAACAATAAGTTCATGGACCCCAGATTAAGAATCCTTGATTTAGACTATTAGGCTGGAATTTCTAACTAATTACATCCTTTTGAATTGGATCTCCTTAAAGTAGAATCTTTATTGCTCCTGAGCTCTGTCTTTTCTCTCCTTAGTTCCTCCTACAACACATAGCAAGCAGGGGGCATTTACAATTGTTATTTATTCTCAGGGTTGTTATATCAGATTTAATCCTTGCATAGAGTTGGAAGTACTTTTATTTTTATGTTTTTATTTTTATTTATTTTTATGTGTTTTTTTCTTTATTAAAGCCCTTTATTTGCAAAACATATGCATGGGTAATTCTTCAACATTGACCCTTACAAAGCTTTCTGTTACAAATTTTCCCCCCCTAGTCCCCACCCCTCCCCCAGGTGGCAGGAAGTCCACTACATGTTAATTATGTCAAAATACTTGACAAGTTGAATATATGCATACATATTTCCACACTTGTGCAAGAAAAATCATATCTACAAGAAAAAAAATCAGAGAAAGGAAAAACAATGCAAGCAAACATCAATAGAGAGCATGAAAATGTTATGTTGTGGTCCACATCTCATATCCCTCTCTCTGGGTGTATATGGCTTTCTTTGCTGAACAATTGGAACTGGTTTGAAACATTTCATTGTTGAAGAGAGCGGAGAGCCATGTCCATCAGAATTGATCATCGTATAGTATTGTTGTTGTCATGTATAATGATCTCCTGGTTCTGCTCGTTTCAATCAGCATCAGTTCATGCAAGTCTCTCCAGGCCTCTCTGAAATCATCCTGCTGGTCATTTCTTACAGAACAATAAAAGTTGGAAGTACTTTTAGAAGAAATTTCAGAAACTTTTATGGAAACATGTTAAAAAGGCAATCTTCACAATTAAATTAATTTCATAAGCTTATTGAAGTGCTTACTGTGAGTCAGGCATTATGCTGGGTGCTGGGATTTAAGGCAGAAAGTGAAATAAGTGGCTTATTTTCTCTTGGTGAGGGTTCTGGGCCTTTGATTTGTGCCATACGAGGAGCAGTAGAAGGTCTGGAGAAAAGAAAGCTTAACAGAGACAGGATTCAGGGGGTGAAGGGTCATCTTTTGCAAGGTGGATTAGATTTGTTCTGTTAAACCAGAGGGCTTAACAAGGAGTGATGGACAGAAGCTGCAGAGAAGCACATCGAGACTTAATAAGAGGGAATTGTAGGTGCCCGTCTGAACAATCTAGGACTGGCATGGGTTTCAGTGGGAGGCGAGCAGGTTTTCCTTCACTGGAGACTCTTTGAACATTTGCTGAGATTTGATTTTGAGGGGACTGAATGAGGTTCCCTCAGCCTCTGAACACTGAGGATCTAGCCCAACCCTTCTTTTTTACACGTGGGAAAGTGAGGCTCTGAGAGAGAGGCAGAGCTGGGGGCGCAGCCCATTCGTCCTTACTGTATTTTCTAGGCACTCCTGAGGTGTCACGGACCTTTGAATGCTACCTCTGGCCTGAAGATTTAGGGCTTGTGGGCCTCTGGAGCCCCTGCTACACCAGGAGTTATTAAACTCATTTGGTCTGTTAGCCATGTGCCCTTCTGGGAAAGGGGCAATGAAAAGGAGATGTTTGTGGGTTGGCAAACAATGTCTTTGTTCTGTGGACCTACTTACCTTAGAGGGTTTATTTTTGACTCTTAAGTTGCCCACTATGTGGGAGGTGTTGATGTGTGAACGAGCATTTGTTTAAATTTGGGGGTGACCCAGAGCCAGGTCTGTCAAATGGAGAAGACAGTCAGACGTTTGGGTTTTTTCAGATTTTCTTGACAAGGACAGGGGAAGAAAAGACTCATTCTGAAAAACTTGGTGAGGGCAATATGGCTATGAAGAAACTGCACTTACTCAGCACAACTTGCCACAGCCACCCCCATGAGCCCGTGACCTCAGACCGGCTTATCCTCGTGAGCTTATGGGAGGAAGCAAAGTCCCCATGTGACATCACCATCATCCTAGCAGCTCGAATTTATGTGGCATTTATTCTGAGCCTAGAAGAGAGAATATAAAAGTGTGTGTGTACACACCTTAAATATGAGGTAGTGGGGAGAGGGGATGTTGTGTTACTGCAATTTGTGGTGGGGAATCAAGATGCTACTTGAGTTGTACCTGCATCTCAAAGGAGAAAGGGACTCCCTGAGATGGAGCAGTGCCCTGTGAGGTTGGAGAGATAGTTGGGGCAGCCTGGTTGTATAGGATTTTAAAAGCTAAACAGAGGAGTTTTATATTTTATCCTAGGGAGCACCTGGAGTTGATTGGGTAGGTAGACATGTGTTTAAGGAAAATGACTGGCAGCAGAGGCAGATGGACTGGAGTGAGAGAGATTTAAGGCGAGTGACCAGGCTGGGCTGGGAGGATGTCAGACTCAGGGATGAGGTGGGAAAGAGTGCTGGATTTGGAGCCTAAACTCCTGGTTCTGCTCCTTGATGTCTTCGTGGTCTCTAGAGCCCTCCCTCTAAAGCCTCATTTTATTTTCTAGTGTGGGAAGGTGGAGATCTAACTTTAATGTCAAGAAAAACTCCCCAACAAGGAGAACTATTCAAAATTGGAATGGAATACTGCAGTTACTGGAAGGCTTTTCTTCATATGAAGTCTTTATGTAGAGGTTGGATGACTTGTAGACTGTGTTCAAGTTGGAGATTCCTTTGTGGGCACAGGTCGGAGTGGACAGACACTGAAATTCCTTCGAACTCTTAAAATTCCTTGGTTCTGTGATATTGAAGCTGGAAGGGACCTTAGAGCTGGGATTTCACAGTCATTTAGTTTAATACTTCATGTGGATGAATGAAGTGAAAAAGAGAGAGACAGAGAGGCAGACGGACAGACAGAAAGAGAGAGAGACAGAGAGAGAGAGAGAGAGAGA